>JABUQX010058551.1:0-78815 GCA_015478945.1 Trachelipus rathkii
AAAAAGAGAAAATTTTTGATTCAAAAACTAAATGTGGGACACTGAATAAAAAATTCGTCGAAGCCTTTCCGAATCTGACTGATTTGGAAATCAGAAAAAACGTAATATATTCAGGCTCGTATCTGCAAGAAAGTATTTATAACAGTGATATAATAGGAAGTTACGTAAATAAAACGGTTCTTAAAAATTTGGTAGAATTGAAGATCGATTTTTCTGATCTTTTATATTATATTTGTAGTGTCTCTCCAAATCTAGAAAAAGTCGTCATATTTTTCCATTGGGAACATATCGATCTTTGCGAAATTCATAAACTTTTGAATATCACTGGCTCTTTGAAAAGAGGAGTAGAGTTTAATTTTGATAACTTCTTAGCAGATAAACAAAAAATGTTCAAGTACTTTATAGGTAACTATAAACGCACTTACGAAAGAAATATTGACCAGCTGTTCAAAAAAATTACGGTGACTATGACTGATGATCATGGAAAATCCATCATTCGATGGAATATAAAACAATATAACTCTTCGGAGATACGTAGTTTACTAGATGGTTGTGAATCAATTGACAGCGATAAATACAAGGTGGAAAGAGAAATGAATTTCTCCGGGAGTCTTTTATGGTTAAAAGATGATATCTATTTTTATTACTTAAACACTTTTTTTAAGTTTTTAGAAAAAGGTCGAGATCGCAAGCCCAAGACATTTCATTTGGTTCTTCCCTTTATTGAAAATCATGAATTTTTTAACAACCTTTTTAAAGCTGTCGAACGTATAATAGATAGCATAACAAAAATAGTATGTTATATAATAGAGAAAAGAAAGATGGGTAATTAAAACTCCACCACACCACACACACAGCATTATTATACGTATATAATATTATACTATATTATATATATATATTTAGTATATGCATATAATATATTTTATATATATATATATAAGTATATATATATCTATATTATATATATATATATATATTAGTAATATATATATAGGTATATATATATATAGTATATATATAATATATATATATTATTATATAAGTAGGTACTTATATTGTATATGCTATGCCGATATTGCGTTCTGTTATGAATATAATAAATCTTCAGATAAAAAACTTCTTGTTATATTTAATTTTTATTGTCATTACATCAGAATTAAATTTTTTAATTATCGATCGTTCACTATATTTAATCCCATAGTTTTGGTATCAAAATTTTTTTATTTGCACTTTTATAGTAAATAAAAATTTGTACTAACATTTTGTGTCAATTTTTGTAAAAATTTGAAATAAAAAAAATATGTTTTAGGGAAATTAGGCATAGAAGTTACGGCAAATGCAACATAGAACTCGTTGAATTGCCTCTCATTATCATCAGCCTGCCATTGGTTATCATACGTTGACGTATTTGAAAACAAAATAGCTCCCTTTAGAACTCTTCCTCGCGAATCCGACTTGGTGTTCGAACAGTAGCGCATACCACCGAATTCGCTCCTATATCGTCAGCCTATCGTCTAAATAAAATTTAAAAATTTTGAAAATTTTGAAAACGAATATGTCTTTCACTTTTTAATAGCCACCTCGAACTGCTCATATATTTAATCGCTCTCGGTTTGAATTAGACTTATAATCTTTGAATCAGCTAGCCTTAGTCAGTAGCCCTATCGTCTCATTTATACTTTCACTCGTTATATATATCTCATATAATACCTATATATAATAAATTTCATTTAAGCAATATAATATTGATATTATTATTAATTATTATTATTATTATTATTATTATTATTATTATTATATTTATTATTATTATTTATTATTATTGATTTTATTATTCGGTAGATTCACTATTTAAGCCGAGGCAAGCAAAATTTGAAATTAAGAAGATATCATTTCGGATCAGATTCACTAATTTAAACCAAGGAAGGCAAAAAAAGTTGAATTGAGGAATGCATAAACATAATTCGCACTAAAGAGAAACGTATGCCGTTGTGCATTTTTTAAAAAATTTCCATTAGAAAAAAAAAAAATTAATGGTCGTACGTTAAATGCAAATTTCAACTATGCAGATTAGAAATTATGACCTACTGAAGGGGAGGGGAATTTGGGGGCTTTTAAGCGGGTTTTTTTTTTTACGGGGGGGGGGGGCCTAAATTTCGTTATTTTTTTTTTTATTTCTGGTGGGAAAAAAATTTCTAAAGGGAACAATACAAATTATTAGAATTTTATGGCGAAAAGCCATAATAAAGGGAACGGTTTTTTGTTCCATCACCTTACGCAAAGGGGGAAACACTTAGGGTTTTTTTCCGGAAATTTTAAAGACGTCTGTCCCAAGGAACCCCCCGTGGCCCCCTTTAAACTTATGTAGGAGTAACCTTAAGGACCCTTACGACTGAATTATTTAGTTTAATACCCAAGAAAATCTCAATTATCCATGGGTTATTGAGCATCGATTTTGAAGTGCGAAGAAAAAGTTGTGCGCTTGAGGCAGCTAACAAAATTCAATTTCTTTTTTGGGTATATGTTCGTTAAAACTATAAGTTCTCTCGCCATTTCTTCGCTCCTCGCTAACGATAATCGCGATCAAAAAGGAGGGTCGAGTTTTGTCAGGACCTTCTCCCTCTTTTTATTCGTTGCGATGCTGAAAAACGAAAAGGAAAAACAGATAGAATGAAAATGCGGATGAGAAGTAGCGACCGGCACCACCGCTATTAGGTACAAAAAAAATTTCATATTCCAAATATGAATTAAGCAACAGCAGAAAATAGTAGCGATATTAGATAACGTTTGACAAATAACAAAATATCGATGCGTAATCTATATCCTATTAATTTTAAACATGCCATTTTCGCGAGCCGATTTCGTCTCCACTTTGTGCAGATGATTTAGATGCCATATTTTTGCAGTATACTGTATTTTTATTTTGCACTCTCTATTGACACTTACGGGCACATTTTTTATTTTTGTATTCTAAATAAAAGTTGTTATTTTTAATAAATTATTATTTTTTTTACATTAGTTCATCATTTACGACCTTATATACAAAATTTAAAAAAAAAACATGGCAGATATAATTGAAGATACGATTAGACATAATAAAATACACGACGAATTTCCCGAACAAGTCTCAAATACATATGGTATTAAAAGAAATGAATTGAAGTATAAAAGCGAAAGGTATTAATTGTTATTACTTAAATGAATTTCACGAGGGCGTAGATAAATTTGAATTGCCGCAAATAAAGAAATCATTCACTCAATCTGATTATCCATTTACGATATTGTTTGAGGAATTTATGGAATCGATACCTTTAGAGAGTAAAAATTCTCATAAAAATTGACGAACTTAAAAATCATTTTATTTCTACGAATATAGAGTCAATAAATAAATTTCGGAATCATTATTGGCTAAGCCAGTGGTTCTCAAACTGTGTGACGCGTCACATTTGGGTGGCGCAGCTTCCCCTCAGGGGTGACGCGAAAGTTTTGAACATTTTCATAATTGCATTTCAGTTTTCATTTAAAAATTTTAATCGATTTTGAATTTCACAACGAGCCAAAAATGAACGAATATCGGTAACGTTTTTGAGCAATTTTTGCGCTCCAAATTTTAAATCACCAAATATGTCAGCTCAATAAATTTTAAAAATATTGTTTTAACGTTCTGCAAAACTATCGCCAGAAGAAAAAATGTGGTATCAGAGAACGCTCTGAGTGGTGATGCGTGCGACGAGACCCACTAAATGAAGCTCTTAAGAAACGAAGCATTTTTAATTAATGACACCACCAGAAGTTCAAACCGAAATAGTCTCATTTGTCTGCGGCTGTGATGGATCGATTGAGACGCGTTGGAAGATTTTTATTATTTTGAAGAGGCGTGCCTCTATTTAAGCGTACAGCATTATGCTAAAAAATATATTTTTTTTGTCGCGTATAGTTTTTTTGAAACGGTGTAAAAAAACACATCAAATAAAGCCGATTTTTAAAAATAATGTTTATTATTTCATTTTTCAAAACGAAATAGAATAATAAAAGTGACGAGCGAAATGCGATATTCATTTGCGCTACATTAACAACCAACCACAGGGAACATGGGACGGTTAAACGATTATTAATAAATGATTAATTTTTAATCTTTATTGTAATAAATAAATTATTAAATAAACAATAAATACACAATAAAAAATTAATACATAAAACAATCCCCCGACTCTTCGGTCGTCACAATCATTCTTGACTTCAAGAGCAAACATGTCTGAAGAAATCGCACCCTCGACGCAAAACGAGACCTCCGAGGAGAAACCTCCGAGAACTACCCCCAACATGAGCATCGACGACGTGGTTTCCTTTATTAAAAGCGGAAAATGTCAAAACGTAATTACGGTAACCGGGCCCGGGATATGTACCCCCTCAACGGGAATTTTCGACAATATGTCTCCGACCGGCAAAATATTAAAAAAAAAAACGAATGCGACGATAACCACGAAGTACCACACCACCTAGAATTCCAAATGGAATATCTCGAAAAAAACCCGAAATCTTTTTTTAAATTGATTAAGGATTTCTTCCCGTCAGATTTGAAACCTTCTCCGGCGCACTACTTTTCCAAATTGCTTCACGATAAAGGGATCTTATTGAGACATTACACGCAACACATAGATTCGATGGATAGGTTAACCGGGCTTCCATTCGAAAAGGTTGTAGAATATCACGGCTCGTTTCGTACGAACCATTGCGTTTCCTGCGGAAAAGAATATACGCAAGAATGGATGAAGGAGGAACTTTTCAAAGATGTTATCCCCACGTGTTCCGATTGCGGAGTGGGTGTGGTGAAACCCGATCTCGTTTTACTCGACGAGCCTCTGTCGGCCGAAAAATACTCCGAATACGTCGAAGACTTTAAGAATTGCGATTTAGCAATAGTAATGGGAACCGATCTAGTCGCTAAAGCTTTCGAGTGCCCTCGGTTCTTAATTATTCGAGAACTAAAGGAATCAGGAACGCCGAACATAAATTTAAGCCTCATTGGTGACTGCGACTGCGACGAGAGCTGTAAAAAATTGGCAGAAAAGCTAGGGTGGGGCGAGGACTTTAAAAAACTGTTAGAAGCCGGCCCTATAAATAATGTTTGATTATATTTTGAAATTCCTGTAATTGTTATTTTTTCTCTTATTGTTAAATGATTATTCTAATTGTGCGTTTGTGTTGCGTAAGTTTAATTTAATAAAATTATTATCATTTCAAATTTTTGTCGTTATTTGTTTCAAGCCCGCTTTAACGGTAGGATTCAATAATGGAGGTTTTTGGACCCCGATATAGTCCCACCTAAAAATTTACACGAAATTCTTAATTTTCAGACAATTTTGGTGAAGAATAATTTTTATCTATGAATTAACATTTGTATACGCAAACCGCTCTGTGATTTGGAAAAAATATATTCTTTCTAGAATCAGTTTCTTATTCCCTTTTTTTTCTTTAAATAACGATGAAAAATAAATTAAAAATAATTATGTAAATAAAATTATTTAAAAACGAGTTATTAAATTAAGATTTTATTCGCTTTTGTATTTGGCGTCAATCGGGAGTAATCACTTCTCCATATCAAGACCATTTAGGAAAGTTTGAGACTTTTTTTTAACCGTCTCTAGCTAATTCCCTTCGTGCGAGTCGTTTTTATAAAAAAAAGCAAAGGCGGTTTATTCGACGGACACGATGAGGCCACTCTGCTAATTGAATTGCGATCTTCATTGCCGGGAAACCGTACCGGCTAACTCCGTTCTAGAAAGTTTCGAAGCTTTTTCATGACAGTCCAGGACGATGGCCGAAAACGAGATTTTATTTCGCGTCCCGTATAGAAATAACCCGATTTGGCCGCAATACGTGGGCAAATCCGGGTTCTGAGAAACGAGAAGAAGAAGAAGGGTCCGAAGAATCCCCGGGCCCACCGATCCGTAGAGACGTTTTATCCGACGCGGGCGCGAAAAGGGGTTTGCGAGAGGCTTTTTCAGGAGAAGTTATTCGATTTCTTCTTTCTTAATTAGAAGATGCATGTGCCATGTTTATATATCAAACTGTTTGACCTGCTAGCCCCTTACGTCACGTACCGGGAAAAGATATTTTTCTTTTATAAATGTTAAATGAAAAAAATGGAAAAATAAATAAATATATATGAAGGCCACCCCCCCCCCCCCCCCCCCCCCCCTATTTTGGTGATAAAGAAAATCAAATCTATCACCATCGGAATACCAAGGAGATAGAAATTAGTAACGTAGATATGGACCACAGTACATTTATAGATTTTCAACCTGCGTAGGTCTTACAAGTTTTTGATATATAATACATGGCGGCAGAACACGTGGCAAAAACCCAGGGAATAATTTGAAAGATATCGTACAAGACTAAAATCAGTCGAGGTCCTTAGGGTGACTCCTCATAATTTTTAAGGCGGGTACGGGTGGGGTTCTGGGACAAGTTTCAAAATGTTCGCGGAAAAAAAACCCTAAGTGTTCCCCCTTTGCGTAAGGTGATGGAACAAAAAACCGTTCCCTTTATTATGGCTTTTCGCCAAAATTAAATTGATTGTTCCTTTAGAAAATTTTTCCACCAGATAAAAAAACGGACATTTAGGCCGTAACTAGCATGCCTCCTTACAGTAGGTCATAACAAATTGATAGATTGAAATTGCTTTTACCTTAGTTAAGTTATTTTTTTTTCTACGAATTTTTAAAATTCGCAAGGGTAACGTTCCTTTAGTGCGATTATATTATGCGTTTTTGGCACAAATTTTATCTTCTTGTTCCTTTTACTTACAAAGAATTTAGATCGGAAATTTCCAGTAAGATGCCATAATAATGACAGGCTTATATTTTCAAACTCTGTATGACCACAGGTAAATTAGTTGTTGTGAAATTTCCCAGACGAGGTAAATGCCATAATATTGCACAGGCTTATTTTTCAAATTTGTTTGTGAACCCAACAGGTTGAAATTAAAGTATGGTGTAGATCTTACTACGTAGTTACGAAAGCACCATCCCTTTTGATTATTCTAAGTAGGTTCCCTTTATTTCTTACAACTATCGATTTTTCGGCTTCGGCTAAGTCTATAACTCATTCTCATTCGGTTGATTCGCTATTTAAGCCGAGGAAGCAAAATTGAATGAGAATAAGTTACAACTTTCGAGACCGAAAGCAAAATTGAATGAGAATGAGTTACAACTTTCGAGACCGAAAGCAAAATTGAATGAGAATGAGTTACAACTTTCGAGACCGAAAGCAAAATTGAATGAGAATGAGTTACAACTATCGATCTTTTTTGGCTTCTGCTAAGTCTATCTCATTCTTATTCGGTCGATTCACTAATTAAACCCAGGAAGCAAAATTGAATGAGAATGAGTTACAACTATCGACTTCTCGGCCTCGGCTAAGTCTAACTCATTCTCATTCGGTCGATTTCTCTCTTTTTAGCGAAGATGCCATGTTGCCATGTTTCTATATTCAAAACTGTATGACCTGCAGCCCCTTACTTCACGTACCTGGAAAGATATTTTCCTTTAAAAATGGTAATTTGTAACTTTTTTTGAAATATATCGGAAATGGCCAATTTGGTGCTAAAGAATCAAAAATCTATCATACTACACAGTAATTTATAATTTCAGCTCGTTAGGTCTTACAGTTTTGAATATGACGCATTCTCATTCGGTCGATTCACGAAATCAGGTAAAAAACCGAGTTACAACTTTCGAGACGAAAAGCAAAATTGAACTGAGAATGAGTTAAGCCGAAGCAAAGATTAAAGAGAATGAGTACAACTATATCGATTTTTTGGGTTCTGCTAAGTCTATCTCTTTTGATCGGTCGGTCGACTCCTAATTAAACCCAGAAGCGAAATGATGGAGAATGAGTTACAAAACTATCGATATCTCGGCTTCGTCTAAGTCTAACTTATTCTCATTCGGTCGATTTCTCCTTTTTAATGAAGATGCCATGTTGCCATGTTTATATATTCAAACTGTGTGACCTGCAGCCCCTTACTTCACGTACCGGGGAAGATATTACCTTCAAGCTCGTTTAATTTTTTACTTTTTTGAAAAAAAGAAAATTAAACACCAATAACCAACACGGAAAAGACTTGACGGACTGATTTTAGTTTTCGATATCTCAATTATTCCTGGTTATTACCCTGTTTGCCGCCATGTTATAATTCAAAACTGTAAGACTTAGCAGGCTTAAAATTATAAATACTGTTGGTGCTGACATAACGTTTGCACTATTTAAATTCTTTCTTTTTTCTGGTAAACTTCCAAGTAGATGGATTTTATTTCTTTGCACAAAATTGGCCATTTCCGATATATTCTATTGCCAAGCAAAGGGGTGAATATCAAAAAAAGTTACAAATTACCATTTTTAAAAGAAAATATCTTTTCAGGTACGTTGGAAGTAGGGTGAGGTCTAACGTTTTAAAATTAAAAGGCCAATGCATCCTCATATTAACGAAGAGAGACAATCGACCGATGAGAATGCAGTTAGACTAAGCTACAGCCGTAAGAGTCGATAGTCTGTAAACTATTTTCATATCATTTTGCTTCCTTGGTTTAATTAGTGAATCGACCGAATGAGAATGAACTTAGCAGAAGCCGAAAAATCGATAGTTGTAACTCATTCTCATTCAATTTTGCTTTCGGTAACTTTGTGGTTCAATAATAATAAAAAACATTATTGTTAATAATTAAAGAGAAGGAAATTAAGTAATTTTTGTTATTAATTTTTTCATTAAACTGATAAATTAAAATTCCGTTTCACGTTAAACCTTTAATAAATCAGCTCGCGTACAATTTTAGTTCGTTTGTTTGCGTATTCCGCGAAAGATGGATTTTCTTCAATCCGCGCCGTTTTGGCTTCTCGTTTTTTTTCTATCGCTAGCTCTGAGTTTACACGATTGGAGTAGGCGATATCTTCGCGAAGATGTTAATGCGTCGTTTACAACATGGAACGAGATTTTACTTTTCTTCATATACGCAAACTCAACATTAATTTTTTCGAATCCATAATTGCAAATTTAGACGACTTTTATTACACTTCCGTCAAATAGGAGAAATATAGACAAAAGACGATCTTATCGTTCACTGCAAAGAGTCACTTTTTCCGAAGGCGTTCAACTTTACCGAGGACAATTTTTTTCGAACATTCTTATTTTGTATGACTATTAAGTTATATTTAAAGTACATCTTGAAAATTCTTCATTCCTTATGTGGGTTCAATTACGTCCAATACGACCAATAACGAACCGTTAGTCGTTTATTTTAAAACATAACGAAGCTCTCAACCTATCGACCCACTCGGAAGAGGATAAAATCGTGATTCCGTACAATTCGGAAAAGATAAAGTATTGCGGATTTTACATATTTGGGATATGCGATCATATTTTCTGTTACAAAATTTCAACAGTAGTAATCGAAGGAGAACAAGAAGAAGACGAAAGCGGTACTTCGTTTCGAGATTACATTATTATAATATTATTAGGTTTACTCGGCGTCCTAGCATTAGTTTTAGTGATATCTTCCGTTATATGGGTGCAGTTGACGAGAAGAGGTACCTATAAACTTAATCGATACGCGCAAAATCTGGTTTCTCGGAATAGCAAAATCGATCAGTGTATAAATTCTCCGCTAATTTGATTTTTAAAATAATATTTTCTTAAAAGGAATCATATATTTATTCGCTGTTTTTTATTACCTTTTTGTTGCGTTTTTTCGATAATTGGAAGTGTCTGGTTTTCCTCTTTTTTTTCTCTACCGTTTGTGAAATGTGAGTGAATTGTTAGCTCGTAGTGAGGCCTATTTGGTGTATTTACTTTTTCGTTTACTTTTACATTGTTCGACTTTTATTTTCATTTTTTGGCACATGTTCATTGCAACAATTTACGATCAAAACATTCATATGCGTCGACGATCATCGACTTGATCCATGGTAGTGCGTTGCGAAATAATAGATTATTCGGACGAGATAGAGAAGAGCTTGAATTTCGGGAATGAACCAACAGCCGCCGATTGCTGGCGTGACCCGTTCTCTCTATTCGCTTTAATAGGATTACGTGTTAAAGAATATGTGAATATCAGGATAGGTTATGTTTAAAGCAATTTTTTTGAAAAATTGCTCATTCGCCAATTAATTCTTTGTTTAGTTTTATGATATTATAGATATTTTTAATAATAGTATAATTTATCATTTACGGCACTGTGGATGACGTATAATCGCGCTCTAAGTTTGCTGACAGCCCGATAATAGTATTAAAGAGAGAGAGCCACTGCCATCAGTTATCGACGGTCAGGGGATGCGATTCTCTCTTCTTTCCAAACGTATTTTTTACTGTTCTTCGAGTAGGAACTTTTTGGAAACAACGACCGCGGTTGCTTAGTTCCGATCTCTGCGAAGATTAGCTGATCGGAGGTATCCCCTTCGCCATTTATATTTTTCAGTGAGATGCTCTTTATTACTAAATAGCCGCTGAGCGGTAGCTGCGCATCTTTACCGCGTGTTAAGGCTCGTCTTGAGCGCGTTCAAGCTCGCAGACGGTCATGCCCAATATAATCACTTCAATATTTAAAAGAATTATAAATTAATACTTATAGATTTTATATTGTATTTTGTTACTAAATTTTATTTATATAAGAATTTTAAATAACTACCACCTTTTATAAAAAGCCTCTGTTTAAATATATTTTATAGATGAGTTTTTATCATACATATTATATTTAACGAGTTGAGAAAGAAATTATTTTTAAACAATATTGTTAAAACTTATTTTATCTTGTGAGTTATCAATTCTTCTGATAAATATTTAAAAAAATATTTTAATTAAATTTTCACATAAAATGAGAAGACATGGTTTACATAAATATATTTTTTAGCCCGTTAATAACTCTGAGTAAATGTCAATAAATTTGTTTTTCCCTTTTTTTAGACCTTGAGTATTCGTCCGTTCACAGTCGTGGCGTATTGCCTTAAGCCACTTTATTTGAAACGAGTGATTATTTTTATTCGAATTTTTTTGATTTTTTTTAAAATATGTTTTTTAATATATTAAATCTTTAATTTTTTACAATATCTTACAATTATAGTTGTCATATTGCCATGAATTTGTATAAAGTAAGATCTAAAGGTATGGGGGTTTATTTATCTGGAATTGTATTTTAGAAAGGTACATTTTACTATATAACGATGATGAGTCGTGAGCAATTCTTACGAGCATTAAGCTTGTCTTGCGCGGTAAGCCGCTCGAAGACAACGAAATGATAATAATAGTAATATTTAATGGTAAATAATTTATTAATAACGATTTTATTCAGAATTACTTTTTCAATGCTATATAGTGAGTAAATGTTGTTTAAATAATATACAATAGAATAGATATATATATAATATAGTATTTTTTCTCAAAATATATATTTAGGAATTACATTTTTTCAGTTTTATCGGTATATGACCTTCGTTTTGTAATTCGTGGCTAACGCCTCTTACATGAATAATCGACAAATGAGATTTAATTAAATTTTTTTATTTGATTCGCGTCGTTAAATTATTCGACTATAAATAATCTCTTCTTCGTATATTTTTTAACTTTGATTCGATGATCTGCCATGAAAACGATTCAAAAACTCCGATCTGGGGTAATGTAATCGCGGGCTCACGGCAAAAGATCACGCGAGTTCCCAAATTTATTGTGGCTACTCCTCTTCATGAGAGATACCGGAGCGGCCAAGCTGCGTAAGAAGATCGAGGGCGTGCAATCAGTTTTACCGAGACTCAGTAAGAAGCTCGGCCTGGCCGGAAGGTAACAAGTAGTCCGTCTAATTTGAGCTATTCCTCTTCCTGTGTCAGCGACTCGTTCAGTGGAAACCCGAATTTCCTGAATGTTTCCACGTTCGTATTTTGCCGCTATTGAGATCTCCGTGAAAGGTCGTAATAGTGTGTGTGAGTGGTTAAGCCAACAAAATCAAAAAGAGCATAGCATCTTGGGATAGTTCGTTGATGAAAGACGACCGGCTGAAAGCGACGGTTGATCTTTTTGTGTCTGCCTCCACTAAAAAAATATGCCTCCATACTTATTTTAAGGTTGATGTTAAAATTACGAGTTAAATACCAAATATTATTATATATATTATATTATTATTTTCAATAGCATTAAATAATAAAACCACGACCAATAAAGTGTCGTGCACCGCCAATAACTACCCTTCATCTCCGCCGTTATCTATTGGAAGAGGACGAGTTAATGAAATCCAAGAAGGTAAATGATTTAATTAAAATCAAATCGAGTTATCTGGAAATTATTACGTAACCCCGTTACAAATATAAAAAGGACAAATAATATATATATATACACCTCCTCTAACTATATATAACTATATATATATATATATATATTATATATATTAATAATATATATATATATATATTTATATATATATATAATATAATATATATAATATATTATTATATATATATATAAATATATTATATATATATTTTATATATATATAATAATATTATATATATATACTATATATATATATATAATATAATATATAATATATATATATTATATATAATATATATTTATATATATTATATATCATATATATATATAATAATTTTATATATATATATATATATCTTATATATATATATAGATCCTCACTAACCTAACTAACTCTATACTAAACTACTCACCTTATATATATACTAATATATATATATATAACTTATTATACTATATATATATATTATTTAATATTATATATTTATTATATATAATTATATATATATTATATATATATATAATATATAACTATATATAATATATATATATATATATATATATCTATAATATATATATTATATTATATATATATATATATATATATATATATATATATATATATATATATAATTATATATAATATATATATATATATATTTTAAAAAAAAAAAAAAAAAAAAATATTTTAAAAAACAATTAAAATTAACAATTCTTAAAACTTTGGAATACCGTCGTAAAATTCTCTTGGACGGGGGTCCTCGAATGCATATAAATCCCCACCGTCGTGTGGCGAGCTTCTTTGCCTGGAGTATTGGGGATAAATCGATTCAACCTCGGCGTCCCTGGACGTCCTTAAATCCGAGTATTCGTCAAAGTTTCGATCCGATCCTCTGCCAATTTCTCTCCGCCGTCCATTGTACCTATAAGATTCATCCGTATATCCAGATTTCCAATATCCATTTTTATTATCGTTGTTGTTATAATGATGATGATAGGAGGAGCGGTTCTCGATCATCCGGGGGACCGCGCACGGCGATCTTCTATCCCTGTAAGGATCTCTGCTACCGTTGCTGCACTTCTTACCGATATTCTTAGCAGATGAAGACTTTTTGAATAGTGTATGAATCGCGTACGGTGAAACTCTGCCGCTGCTCTTAGTATTCTTGTAGAAAGTACGATTAGGGCACTTCTCGGGAGATCTTTCGACCAAACGCGGGATTCTGAAAGACGAAAGTGAAGACACGTTGTCGCGAGGCTCGCTGTAATCAATAGCGCGACTCCCGGACGGTTGTCTTTCGACCGACGGGGAATGCGCGCGCCTCGTACTTCCGTCTTTTTGGCTCGATGAACGCTTTTGGTCGTCGCTATTTCCTCTGGAGTCTCGAGTGAAACTGTACTCCTTATCCTTCGATGGTTTATTTTTCTCGAAGATTGAAGGTGGGTTCGACCGGTTCTTCAAAGATAGTCGAGATGTACGTGACGGAGAATGATTCGATGGTGGAGAAACTACACTTTTTTGGTCTTTGCTGGAATTGCGTTCTCTTTCTTCAATTTTTGAGTCATTGGTCGACGATTCCTTCGCCTCGTTGAATTTGCTTTCTTTTTTCGTTTTGGTATCGGTAGGTTTAGTTTTTTCATTACTTTTTTTGTTCTCGACGCTAGCGTCTTCCTCGTCGCTGTCGCTGCTACTGTCGCTGTCGCTGCTGCTGCCGCTGCCGCTACTGTCACTGCTGCTGCCGCTACTGTCACTGCTGCTGCTGCCGCTACTGTCACTGCTTCCATCGGCGTCGCTCTTACCATTTGTACTACGGACCTTTTTACTTTTTGGCGATGAATTTTTCCTTATTTTTTTTACAAACTTTTTCGGAGAATTCGATAACGACGATGTTTTTCTTTTTCCGGGTGGTGATTCGCTACTTTGTTCTTTTATGAGTTTTCCCGTAGCGGCAGGCCGTGAATCATCTGGTGAGGTGGTAAGGCTACTTCCCCCGACGTTAGAAGGAAGGGGTAGTACGAGGCTCGATTAAAATTGGAATGAACGCAGGGTAAGTATTGGCGGTGGCAGTCGCGCTGCCATTGCCAGTGACGGTCACTGTGGCATTAAGAGTGGTGACTGGGGCGGAATGCGGGTTGGTATTTTGAGTCAGGTGTTTTTGAATTTTTTTTTCACTCTTAGAAGTCGCAAAAACGACGTCTACGAGTTCCTTCAACAACTTTTCTATATTAGTCACTCTTACGTCCAATGAAATAGCCGATCTCAAATCTTCCTCCAAAATTTGCGGACGTTGAGGGTCGTATTTCTTCACATCTCCGTTGTCACGAGCTACGTAATAAGGAGGCGGCGAGATCAATTCACCGCTACTTTTGTTCGTGACCATTTTTTCCACCCCCGAGACACTTTCATTCGATAGGTCCTCGGGGTGGCTCTCCTTCTCTTTAATTGTGACGGCGTCAGAATACGAAGGCGGTGGAGAAGTAGACTTGGATTCTTTTTTCGTATCCGAAATCTCGGCTATGTTTTTCAACTGATCTCGGGAGCAGCTCGCCTTCTCGACGACGACCGGAATGGAGGGTGGTGGTATCGGGGCGTCATGAAGCTTTTCTAGACGGGGATCCGCCAACTTGCTTACCTCTGCGCCGACACAAGGCGAGCTTCTTTGACTGGAGTCTCGGTAAAAAACTGATTTCGCCACGCCCTTCCTCGATCTTCTTACGCAGCGTTGGCCGCTCCTGTGTTTCTCCCTCAATGAGAGGAGTTTGCCAAAAAGTTTATTGGTACATCTGCGATGATTCGTTTTGCCGTGAGCGCGATTAATACTTCCAGATTCGAGTTTTTGAATCGTTGTTTCCATGGCACGATCATCGAAATCAAAACGGATCTAAAAAATATACGAAAGAAGGAGATTATTTATTAGTCGAATAATTTTTAACGAATCGCGAATCAAATAAAAATAATTTAATTATAATCTCATTTTTTGTCGATTTATTCAGTGTAAGAGGCGTTAAGCCACCGAATTACGAGAAACGACGAGGTCATTATACGATTAAAAGCTGGAAAAAATCGTAATTCCTAAATTATTATTAGTTTTGATGAAAAAATATCTATATATCTTATATCTATATCTATTCTATTGTATTATTAATTTTAAACATTCTATTTTACGTCCACTATATATGGCCATTTGATAAATGATGTTAATTTCTGAATTAAAAATCGTTATTTAATAAATTATTTTTACCTTTTTATCTTTACTATTATTATCATTTCGTTGTCTTCGAGCGGGCTTTACCGCGCTCAAAGACAAGCCTTAACGCCTGCGTTAAGGAATGCACGACTCATCACTCGTTTATATAGTAAAAAATGTAACACTTTCTAAAAAAATAACATATTCCAAGATAAATTTTAACATTACCCTTTATGATTCTTATATTATTACACAAATTATTGGCAATTATGGATACACACTTATAATTGTTAAGATATTGTAAAAAAATTAAAAGAGTTTAATATATTAGAAAAAAAATATTTTAAAAAATATTTCAAAAATATTGATAAATGTTCGAATAAAAATTAAATCACTTCGTTCTCAAAATATATAAGTGGCTTGATAACGGACAAATACGCCACGACTGTGACACAGACGAATACTTCCAAAGGGATCTAAGAAAAAGGAAAAACAAATTTTATTTACATTTACTCAGAGTTTACGGGCTAAAAATAATATTTGTAAAACAATTTCTTCTCATTTTTATGTGAAATTTAATTTAAAATATTTTTTTTTAAATTATTTCAGAGAATTGATTAATCACAAGAATAAAAATAATTTTTACAAATATTTGTTTTTAAAAAGTAAAATTTCTTTTCTCAACTCGTTTAAATGATAAAATTTATGTTTATGATACTAATCTTCATCTATTAGAAATATATTTAAAGGCCGCTTTTATAAAAGGTTGGTAGTTTCAATTTTTAAATATCCGTTTATATATAAATAAAATATTTAGAAACAAATACATTATTAAGAATGCTATTAAGTAGTTAAATTTTATAAATATCTCTTTATAAATATATTTAGAAGTGACTTTTATATTGGGGCAATGACCGTCTGCGCGAGCTTGAACGCGCTCAAAGACGAGCCTTAACACTCGTGTTAAGGAATGCGCAGCTTACCGCTCAGCGGTATTTAAGTAAATAAAACCACCTCACCTGATAAAATTATAAATTGGCGAAGGGGAGTACTCCTCCGATCAGTCTAATCTTCGCAGAGAGTCGGAACAACGGCACCGCGGTCGTGGTTTCCAAAGAAAATATCGTCACCTAGCGCTCGAAGGAACAGCACAAAATTTACGGTTTTGAACGGAAGAGGAGATATCCGCACTCGCCTTGACACTGTCGATAACTGATGGCACCGATGGCTCTCTCCCTCTTTTATACTATTTAAATGCCGCTGTCAGCAAACTTTAGAGCGCGATATTATGCGTCATCCACAGGTGCGCGTAAAATGATAAATATTATTATCTATTTATTTTTTAAAAATATCTATAATAATCATAAAAAATAAACAAATGAATTTTTAATTTTGCGATGAAGCAATTTTTTCCATAAAAAATGTGCGTTATAATAAACATAATCTCTATCTCTGGATATTTTTAAATAATTTCTTTAAAAACGTAATCCTATTAAAGCCGAATTAGAGAGAACGGTAGGTCACCCAGCAATCCGGCTGGCTGTTGGTTCATTTCCCGAAGTGTCCTCATTATTGCTTCTATTTCTCTCATTCTCTTTCTCGAATAATCTATTATTTCGCAACGCTACTAGCCAGTGGACTCAAGTTCGATCGATCGATCGACGGCATAGAACTGTTTTTGATCGTAAATTTGTTGCAAGTGAAAACATGTGCTCAACAAAATTGAAAATAAAAGATGCGAACAAATGTTAAAAAGGTAAACTGAAAAAAATTGCTAAATCACCCAATCATAGGGCCGGCTAGCTAGCTAGCTAAGCATTTCACTCACCATTTTCATCAACGGTGTGAGATTAGAAATAAAAAAAGATGAAAAACCAACACTTTTCCAAGTTATTCGAACAAAACGTCAACAAATAGGTAATAAAAAACCAGCGAATAAATTATGATTTCTTTTTAAAAAATATTATTTATATAAATAACAAAATTCAAATTAGCGGAGAAGTTTTACACTGATCGATTTTGCTATTCCGAGAAACCAGATTTGGCGCGTAGCGATTAAGTTTATAGGTACCTCTTCTCGTCAACTGCACCCATATAACGGAAGATATCACTAAAACTAATGCTAGGACGCCGAGTAAACCTAATAATATTATAATAATGTAATCTCGAAACGAAGTACCGCTTTCGTCTTCTTCTTGTTCTCCTTCGATTACTACTGTTGAAATTTTGTAACAGAAAATATGATCGCATATCCCAAATATGTAAAATCCGCAATACTTTATCTTTTCCGAATTGTACGGAATCACGATTTTATCCTCTTCCGAGTGGGTCGATAGGTTGAGAGCTTCGTTATTGTTTTTAAAATTTAACGACGTAGACGCGTTCGTTTTGGTCGTATTGGAAGTAAATTGGAAAACCACATTTAAGGAATGAGAATTTTTTTCAAGATCGTACTTTAAAATAATAATATTCTCATACAAAAAAGAATGTTCGAAAAAAAAATTGTCCTCGGTTAAGAGTTGAACGTCCTTCGGAAAAGTTACTCTTTTGCCAGTGAACGAATAAAGATCGTCATTTTTGCATATTTCTCCTAGTTTGACGGAATGTAGTATAATAAAAAGGTCGTCTAAATCTTGGCAATATTTGGATGTCGAAAAATATAATGTTGAGTTTTGCGTATAATTGAAGAAAAAGTATTCGTTTCCATGTTGTAAAGCGACGCAGTATACATCTTTCGCGAGAATATCGCTACTCCAATCGCTGGTAGACTCAGTAGCTCGCGATAGAAAAAAAACGAGAGCCAAAACGAAGCGGCAATAAGAATCCCACTTTTCGACCGGAAATACGCAAAAAAAAACTGAACTAAAAATTGTTACGCGAGCTTATATTTATTTAAAGGTGTTAACGTTAAACGGAATTTTAATTTATCGTTTAGATGAAAAGAAAAAAAATAACAAAAAAATTACTTTGGTGATTTTCTTCAAATCAACGAGAATTTGCATTAAATTGTTTTTATTTATTTATTAAGAACCAAAAGTATTCAGCCGAAAGCACAATTGAAATGAGAATTGAGTTACATAAACTATCAAATTTTTTTTGGCATTCTAGCTAAATCGTTATACTTGATTCTCATTCGAGATCAGATTTCACTAAATTAAAACCCAGAAGCAAAATATTGAATGAGAATGAGTTACAAAAAACTATCCGACTTCTCTCAGGACTTCGGCTAAAGTCTAATCTCATTCATCATTCGGTCGGATTCTCTCGTTTTTAATGAATGATGCCCATGTTGCCGTGTTGTATAATAATTTAAAAATGATGACCTGCAGCCCCTTTACTCAGTACCTGGAAAGATATGGTTCTCTTTAAAATGGTTAATTTGTAACTTTTTTTGAAAAATAAAAATACAATTATATCGGTAAATGGCCAAATTGGGTGCTAAAGAAATCAAAATCCATCGTACTTGGAATTACCGAAGAGATATGAAATAGTACGCATTGCACACCTTAGTAAAGCAGCAAAAAATAAGTTCTAATTTATGTTAACCGGCTTAAAGTATTAACAGTCTTTGAATATAATATAGAAAACAATGGCAAAGCAACAAGTGGTATTAAACCCAGGATATAATTTGAATATCGTAAAATAAATCAGTTTCGTAGGGTCCCTTAGGTACTCCTCATTAATATTTATTTTATTTTTCAAAAAAAGTAACACAAAACTTACCATTTATTGAAGGATAATCTAATCTTTCCTGGTACCGCCGTGGAGAGCTAAACAAGCAAAGACCCTACAGCTAATCAACTTGCATCGTATGGATGCCTCGCCTTTTAATAGTGCACACAATGGTGACGTGAGCCGTGCCTAGTTTTGAATATAATACAACAGATAAAAGTAAAATCAAGGACCTTGTCGTGTGTGACAAGCTACAGGGACGACAATACGACGCGCTCTCAAAGATAGTCGGCCTTATCAGACGATGCCCGACACATATTTCTCAACAGCCCGCTAGTTGTAACCATTCCCGTCATTCCATCTAAAGCTCGGTTTTAATTTAGTTGAATCTATCAGTTGAATCAGAATGAGATAGACTTAGCAGAAGCCGAAAAATCGATCGATAGTTGTAACTCATTCTCATTTAATTTTGCATTTCGGCTGGTAACTACATTGCTTCATTTCAAGATTTTGCTATTCGGTCTCGAAAGTCTGTACTCGGTTTATTTACCTGATTTCGTGATAATTCGAACCCCGAATGAGAAATGCGTCATTATTCAAACGTAAGACCTAAACGAGCTGAAATTAGTAAATTACTGTGTATTAGTATGATTAGCATTTGATTCTTTAAGCACCAAATTGGCCATTTTCCCGAATATATTCAAAAAAAGGTACAAATTACCATTTTTAAAGGAAAAAATATCTTTCCAGGGACGGAACGTAAGGGGCTTGCAGGTCATTTCAGTTATGAATAGTGTAACCCATGGCAACATGGCATCTTCCGCCTAAGAAGAGAGAAAATCGACCGAATTAGAAGAGTAGACGTTAGCCGAGGCCCGAGAAGTCGATAGTGTAACTCCATTCTCAGTTTCAATTTTGCTTCCTGGTTTAATTAGTGAATCGAGCCGAATAAGAATGAGATCAGGGACTTAGCAGAAGCAAAAAAGATCCGATAGTGTAAACTCTATCATTCAATTTTGCTTTCGTTCTCGAAAAGTTGTTGAACTCATTTCTCATGTCATGTGTCGCTTTCGGTCTCAGAAAGTTGTAAACTCATTCTCCTTCAAAATCTTTGCTTAATACAATCGCAAGTTCTTAACTAATGCGCTTTGTATTTGCTCCTCGCTTAAATAAGCGATTGTAAACGAATGAGAATTACGTTAATAGACTTAGCGAAGCCGAAAACCGATAGTTGGTAGAGAAATCAAATTACTATCATTACTTTAAATAATCAAAAGGATTTACAAATAGTACAAAGTAAGTAAGATTTACCCATATTAACTTTAATTTCAAAACTTATAGGTCACACAAATTTGAAAATGATAAGCCTGTCAATTTATGGCATCTTCACTTAGGAAATTTCACAACATACTTAATTTCAACCTTAGGTAAAAACATACAAGGTTTGAAAAATATAAGACCTGTCAATATTATTGTCATCTTACACTTCTGGAAAATTTCCGATCTAAATTCTTTGTAAGTAAAAGGGAACAAAAAGATCAATTCTGTTTACAGCTAAATTACAGAGGTCACTAAAGGAAGTTTCCTTGCGAAGTTTAAAAATTCGTAGAAAAAAAAAATAATTGTCATACGTAAATGCAATTCAATCTATCAGTTAGTTTATGACTACTCTAAGGAGGCATTGCTAGTTTTACGCCTCTAATTCCGTTTTTTTTTTCGGTTGAAAAAATTCTAAAGGGAACATCAATTAACATTTTTGTGCGAAAAAGCCATAATAAGGGAACGGTTCTTTGTATCCATCACCTTACGCAAAGGAGGGAACACTTAGGTTTTTTTCCGGAAATTTTGAAACTTGTCCCAGGAACCCCCTGTACCCCCGCAAATTAATGAGGAGTAACTAAGGACCCTACGACTGATTTAAGTTTTACGATATCTCAAATTATTCCTGGGTTCCATTTTGGCCATCTTGTTTGGCGCCGATGTTTTATACATATTCAAACGCAGCTTATTATTAGCAGGTTAAAATTATAAATTACTGTGGTGCATACTACGTTGTACTAGTTCTTATCTCCTTGGTTATTTCCGCAGTGTGATAGACTTCCTTTGGATTTCTTTTTATCACCAAAATTGGCCTTTTCCCGAATATATTTATATTTATTTTTCAAAAAATGTTACAAAATTTACCATTTTTAAAAGAAATATCCTTATACCCGTATCGTGACGTAAAGGGCTGCAGTCAAAACAGGTTTGAAATAATTAAAACATGGCAACATGGCATCTTCATATAAAAAGAAATGAGTAAAATACGATCTTAGTCCACCAGAAAAAAGTTTCGCAAACCTTCTTTTCGAGGGCCAAGACGAGACATCATGTGGCTATGAATGCGGTGGCCGGGGATTCTTTCGGAGCCCTCTTTCTTCTTCTTCTCGTTCTCAGAACCCGGATTTTTGCCACGTATTGCGGCAAATCGGGTATTTCTATACGGGACGCGATAAATTCTCGTTTTCGGGCATCGTCCTGGATGTCCTGAAAAGCTTCGAAACTTTCTAGAACGGAGTTAGCCGGTACGGTTTCCCGGCAATGAAGATCGCAATTCAATTAGCAGAGTGGCCTCATCGTGTCCGTCGAATAAACCGCCTTTGCTTTTTTTATAAAAACGACTTGCACGAAGGGAATTAGCTAGAGACGGTTAAAAAAAGTCTCAAACTTTTCTAAATGGTCTTGATTGGAGAAGTGATTACTCACGATTGACGCCAAATAAAAAATCCAATAGATATTTTAATTTAATAACGTGATTCCAAGTAAGTTTATTTACATTATTATTTTTAATTTATTTTTCATCGTTATTTAAAGAAAAAAAGGGAATAAGAAACTGATTCTAGAAAGAATATATTTTTTCCAAATCACAGAGCGGGTTTGCGTATACAAATGTTAATTCATAGATAAAAATTATTCTTCACCAAAATTGTCTGAAAATTAAGAATTTCGTGTAAATTTTTAGGTGGGACTATATCGGGGTCCAAAAACCTCCATTATTGAATCCTACCGTTAAAGCGGGCTTGAAACAAATAACGCCAAAAATTTGAAATGATAATAATTTTATTAAATTAAACTTACGCAACACAAACGCACAATTAGAATAATCATTTAACAATAAGAGAAAAAATAACAATTACAGGAATTTCAAAATATAATCAAACATTATTTATAGGGCCGGCTTCTAACAGTTTTTTAAAGTCCTCGCCCCACCCTAGCTTTTCTGCCAATTTTTTACAGCTCTCGTCGCAGTCGCAGTCACCAATGAGGCTTAAATTTATGTTCGGCGTTCCTGATTCCTTTAGTTCTCGAATAATTAAGAACCGAGGGCACTCGAAAGCTTTAGCGACTAGATCGGTTCCCATTACTATTGCTAAATCGCAATTCTTAAAGTCTTCGACGTATTCGGAGTATTTTTCGGCCGACAGAGGCTCGTCGAGTAAAACGAGATCGGGTTTCACCACACCCACTCCGCAATCGGAACACGTGGGGATAACATCTTTGAAAAGTTCCTCCTTCATCCATTCTTGCGTATATTCTTTTCCGCAGGAAACGCAATGGTTCGTACGAAACGAGCCGTGATATTCTACAACCTTTTCGAATGGAAGCCCGGTTAACCTATCCATCGAATCTATGTGTTGCGTGTAATGTCTCAATAAGATCCCTTTATCGTGAAGCAATTTGGAAAAGTAGTGCGCCGGAGAAGGTTTCAAATCTGACGGGAAGAAATCCTTAATCAATTTAAAAAAAGATTTCGGGTTTTTTTCGAGATATTCCATTTGGAATTCTAGGTGGTGTGGTACTTCGTGGTTATCGTCGCATTCGTTTTTTTTTTTAATATTTTGCCGGTCGGAGACATATTGTCGAAAATTCCCGTTGAGGGGGTACATATCCCGGGCCCGGTTACCGTAATTACGTTTTGACATTTTCCGCTTTTAATAAAGGAAACCACGTCGTCGATGCTCATGTTGGGGGTAGTTCTCGGAGGTTTCTCCTCGGAGGTCTCGTTTTGCGTCGAGGGTGCGATTTCTTCAGACATGTTTGCTCTTGAAGTCAAGAATGATTGTGACGACCGAAGAGTCGGGGGATTGTTTTATGTATTAATTTTTTATTGTGTATTTATTGTTTATTTAATAATTTATTTATTATAATAAAGATTAAAAATTAATCATTTATTAATAATCGTTTAACCGTCCCATGTTCCCTGTGGTTGGTTGTTAATGTAGCGCGAATGAATATCGCATTTCGCTCGTCACTTTTATTATTCTATTTCGTTTTGAAAAATGAAAATATATAAACATTTATTTTTTAAGAAAATCGCTTTCCCCTTTATTTGATGTGTTTTTGACACCGTTCAAAAAAACATATACGGCACAATATAAAAGAAATATATTTTTGGCATAAACTGCGTAGTCATTCATATAAATAGAGCACGCCTTTCTTTCAAAATAATGAAATAAAAATATCTCCAACGCGTCTCAATCAAATCACAGGCCGCAGACAAAGATGAGACTATTTCGGTTTGATATGTTTCGAGTAGGTTGTCATTAATTAAAAAAACATGCATTCTATTCTTCAAGAGCTTACATTTATGGGGTTCTGCGTCCCTTCGCAAATGCACACTCAGAGGTTCTCTGAACCACAATTTTTTCTGTCCTGCGATAGTTGATCTTGCACAGAACGTTAAAACAATATCTTTTTAAAATTTACTTGAGAGTGAAACATATATTGAGTGAATCTGTTAAAAATCTGAGACGAAAAAAAAAAAGAGCCGCAAAAAATTGACTCAAAAACTTTACCGATATTCGCCTTTATTTTTGGCAGCTGCTCGTTGAGTGAAACCTCCTTCAAAATCAAATTAAATTTTTTTAAATGAATAAACTGCTTTGGAAATAGGCTAATTAATAGAAAAATGTTACAAAAACTTTTCGCGCCCCCTAGAGGCTGAAGCTGCGCCACCCAAGTGTATGGGTACGCACGTACACAGTTTCGAAGGGGAAACACCACTGGACATTATAGCCAGAAGTAATAATTCAAATTTTATTTTAATTGACATCATATTCTACGTAATTTTCATAATTAAAATGATATTTTTTTTTTAAAGTTCCAATAATCTTGATTTTAATGAGAATTATTTTACTCTCTAAAGTATCGGATCACCTTTAATTCCACTCAAACAATATCGTAAAATGGATTAACAGAATTGATGGATAATGGATTTCTATTATTTGATGGTTGCTCGCTATCGTACGCCGCAAAATGTCAATTTATCTACGCCCCTCGCTGAAATTCATTAAATAAAATAAACCAATTAATACCGTATTTCGCTTTAAAATACTTCAATTTCATTTTTGGAATACCATATGTTATTCGGCCACTTGTATCGGGAAATTCGCTCGCATAGCCTGCTATTTTTCTATCGTCCCCATTATCGATAATCTTCAAGTATGTTAGATATCGCCATGTTTTGTTTTTTTAACCGAGATTTGTGGTATAATTAACCCCCGGTTCGTAAATGATGAATAAACTCAATGTAAAAAAAAAAAAATAACTTTTAAGTAAATAAAACAACCTCTTTATTTAGAGGAAGAGTACAAAAATATAAAAATTGCCGTAAGTTACCAAAGAGAAGTGCAAAAACATAAAAATACAGCCCCTACACTTGCAAAAATATGGCAAAATAATGGCATCTAAATTCATCTGCACAAAGTGGAGACGAAAATCGGCTCTACTCGAAAGTGGGATGTTTAAAATTAACCTAGATAATAAGATACGCATCGATTATTTTGTATTTGTCTCAACGTTATCTAACTATCGGCTTCTACCAATTTTCTGCTGTTGCTTAATTCATATTTGGAATATGAAATTTTTTTTGTACCTAATAGCGGTGGTGCCGGTCGCTACTTCTCATCCGCATTTTCATTCTATCTGTTTTTCCTTTTCGTTTTTCAGCATCGCAACGAATAAAAAGAGGGAGAAGGTCCTGACAAAACTCGACCCTCTTCTTTTTGATCGCGATTATCGTTAGCGAGGAGCGAAGAAATGGCGAGAGAACTTATAGTTTTAACAAACAGATATACCCAAGAAAGAAATTGAATTTTGTTAGCTGCCTCAAGCGCACAACTTTTTCTTCGCACTTCAAAATCGATGCTCAATAACCCAGGAATAATTTGAGATATCGTAAAACTAAAATCAGTCGTAGGGTCCTTAGGTACTCCTCATAAGTTTAAGGGGGCACGGGGGGTTCTGGACAAGTTTCAAAAATTTCCGGAAAAAAAACCTAAGTGTGTTCCACCTTTGCGTAAGGTGATGGAGATCAAAAAACCGTTCCGTTTGATTATGGCTTTCGCCCAAAAACCTATATATTGATTGTTTGCGCCTTAGAAATATTTCCGACCAGCACAATCTAAAAAAAAATAACCCGAATTTAGGGCCGTAAACTAAGCATGCCTCCTTACAGTAGGTCATCCCATTTTTAACTTTGCTACGATTTCAATTGAATTTTTCATCGTACGAAAACCTCGTATTTTTTATCCAAATTAGGTTTGGATCCACAGGCAACTTCCCTTTATAAGCGATTATGTTATGCATTCTCATATCAATTTTGCTTCCTTGGCCTCTTAATTATGAAATCGATCCGAAATGATTGCTCACTTCCAATGTTGCATCCTCGCTTAATAGTGTATTATAACGAACTAATACATCAAGATAAAGTCAAAATAATATTAAATAAAATAAATTAATTAATAATAATAATAATAATAAATAATAATAATAATAATTACATAATATTAATATATAAATATACTGAGATCATAATAATACCCCATATAATGAAATCACATAGATAATGATATAATAATAAAATAAAAAAAAAAAAAAGCGAATTTCATATTAAAATCTACTAACAATGTATTAAGTTTTCAAAATTTCAATTTATTGTAAGACGATACAGCGGATTCCGTTAGAGAGAGTCCAGGGCTATTTTGATTCAAAATACGTTCAAACGTTAAACCAAGAGAATACACTGAGAGATACTAATTAGACCATTTCAACGAAGTATATATAATGCAATAATCCCTCTAGCACTATATTGTTTTATTCATATATTTATTCAAACCACATAACTATTAATCAGAAAATTCTAATTTATTACTTATATAATAAGTGTAAATAAAAAAAATTTTGAAATACCTAGAATAACTATATGCATTTAAACCAAATTTGATAAAAGGATACGAATAATTAAAAATTAAATTTCTGAGAAATAACATATAAAATAAATATTTAATATATACTATAATTTGAGAGATTGGGTATATATTGAATGTTTATACATAACATAATTGTCATATGCAAGATATCACGTGATTTACTCAGTACAGAGTTTTAATGTAATTAATATATTATATATATTAAATCTAATATTTTTAATCTAAATATTATTATATATAATATCTAATAATTAATATCTCAACTGGACAATCTAAAACTAACTTTTAAATATTCATTGTACATATCTATATAAATATTTATTATATATTATATAATATTATAATAAATATAATTTATATTATATATAATTATATTTATTTATTAATATTATTATTAAATTATAATATTATTATAACTTAATAATTATTTTAATATTTAACTTAATTATATATTTATATATTATATAATATATTATATATTTAGTCATATATAATAACTATAATATTATAATTATATATTATATATATTAATATATATAATAAATATATATATTAATATTATTATATATATATTTATAATATAAATATTATAATATTATTAAATATTTAATATTATTATTATATAATATTATTGTGTGTGTGTGTGTGAATGTGAAGTTTAATATTCCATCTTTTTCATTTCTTGTCTATTATCATAATTACATTTATCATTGTGTGGGTAAATTTCTTAAATATATTATATTATAATTAAATACAGTTCGTAAATGATACAGAGCTTTAAAAAGGTATGTTAAAAAAATAATATTTACATAGATTTCCATACGCGTTCAGTCTCTATACTTGTGGTCAATTGACGATCTATCGAACCTATTATATTTCTTAAAAAACTTTTAAATAAATAAAGTGTGTATGTTAATAAAAATAGAGATATCTATCTTTTTGAATACACTCTCAAATGTAAACATCTACGCGATAGATAAATTTCATACTACTTATTTCCACCTTAAGTAATTTATTTTTCAGGAGAGAAGCGTCAAATTGATCTCACAACCATATCTTATGTAAACTACGTAACTACCGAAGAGCTATATATATTGTTTTATAATTCTCTCTTTCAATATATCATTAAACAACTGAGTAAAGGGGGAATAGTCACCGTAAATTTTTTTATGTGGAACTTTGCCTATCTTTGTTCAATTTAGATGTGATCTTCATGGAGTTATTCTTTCTTAATCAATTTTACTTAGAATCAATTTTTTGATTTATCTATTAGATAACATGAGGGTTGCTAAAAATATTAACACTAACTTTGGCCTCTATTTTAAAGAAGCCGTGATATTCAAATAGAGTTTATGAATATCGCAAAGATCGATATGTTCCCAATGGAAAAATATGACGACTTTTTCTAGATTTGGAGAGACACTTTACAATATATATATTATATAAAAAAGATCTATAGAAAATTATCGAATTCTTCAATCATCCAAATTATTTAAAGAACAGTTTAATTTTACGTACTTTTCATTTTTATAATAATTCAATTTGTTATAAATAATTAATTACTTTTCTGCTAGAGATACTTGAAGCTTTGTAATATATATTACGTTTTTTTACTTGAATTTCCAAATTCAGACAAGATTCGGAAAGGTCTCTGTATCTGAATTTTTTATAATTTATTCTCATGTCGCGACGATTAGGATTTCTGAAATCATATATTTTATCTTATTTTTACGAGTTATGAAATTTCTATAAGGATAACGCACATTTATGAGAGGCGGAATTGAGAAAAGAGGATATTCTCATTAACATGAGATGCGGTTTATATTTTTGAACCGTCATCATTATTGCCGTTTAGAAAATTAATTTGCAACATATACGGTTTCGCACAAAGTCAAGTTAATCACACCAAGGTAACACAAATAAACGAGACGTTAAATCATAAATTACTCCCAAATAATGCAATAAACGGGTTTCTAAAAATAAAATTTTGAATTATTCCCAAGAATCAATTATTTTCTTTCTATTACCAACTTTGCATCAATAAAGCACAGGTTTATTAAACTACTTCTTATATATGTTTGCGGCGAGTAGTTAGAGCAGTAGCAAATGAACATGTATTGTACAAGATCAAGCCTTCTTGGTAAGTCAAGCGTGCGCTCTACAGGTGTCACTGAGCCTTGAGCAAGACAGGCCTCTGTACAAATTCGCGAGTGGACAGAAAGGTGATTAGTCAGTGAGTCGTTTCTTCCATGACTCTGTAAGGTCGATATAAGGATGCTCTCTCAGAGAGAACCTCAAGTTTACCACCACCACACCTTTTCTAGCATTGTAACCGGCCATTTCTTGATAACATTTTCGTAGTAAATTATCATCTCCTAGTGTGATTCTTTTTCATTAACTATATATCCTCTCCATCAATTATATACTTATAAATCTAGATTAATTTAAACTCGATGAGTGTATTTATACATGAGATAAAGTCTTGATGATATGACTCTTAAATACAAACTGTTCCTCTAATATTTAATTACCAGCAATTTAATATCTATTTCTATCGGTAATTTACGAAGTTTCACAACACCACTACGACTAATTTAAGCCAATTTTTTAGGCATAGAACAATAATATAGCATTCGCTGTAATTTATTTAATATTCCATATATTGAAAAAGCGTGTAAAGATTTGAAAGGAAAAACAATATTTCCAACTAATTTTCTTTATCCGAAGCTGAGATATTTTGGAAATCAATATTATACTATTTAATGTCTTCAACTTCCAACCAGTTTTATATTATAGGCACTAGCCAGTCTATTGTTCTTACACGATCGCTCTCACAACGGAAGATGGTGTAAATGGGTTATAAAAAACGAAACTCTCAATTTTTTTGTGAAAGTTACATTAGTAAATGCTTCATTTTCAAATATAATTTCAAGAATGTTGTTGTGATCCAAATATAAATGTATGTTAATTTTTAAACGAAGGAATAAGAAGTTTCGGCAATTTACTCGAAAAATCAATTTCGACAGCTTTTGACGACATTTTTAAGAATTCGATGTCGGATTCGCTAGTCAAAGCGTTCCCTGATTTGCTTAAAAGGAGGGGAAAGTCTTCGCTCATAATCATTTCGGTCGTGTTCTCTCTTATCACCCCATTGCGACAAACGCATAATAATTTTAGTGTGATTAGGTTTGGAAATAAGATCGAAATATTTTTCATTAATTCGAGAAATTCGTCGTCAGTGAGAAGGTTAGTACCCGTATTAACAATTTCTAGTTTCTTGATACCAAATAAAGGTGGATGTGGTTTTTCCTTCATTGAATCCGTCAATTTTATGAAGGTTTCATACTGATCTAAATACATAGCCAAAGATTTTAAGCTTTTGTACTTCGTACTCATTGTCCTAATAACTTCAGCGGTTTTAGCGGCTACGGAAACACCATCGGCTGAACTGTCTGATGCGACCATATATTTGGTCAATGTCAGTGTTATTGATTCAGTCGCCGTGTAGGTATTTTGCTTTGCATTTTTAAGAAAACTTAGAATGATCGCCGAGGTTTTTGCCTCGTCGTCCGAATCAAATAGCGGAAATAACAGGTTGAAATTTAATTCCTTCGACCCATGTTTTTCGATGAAACGATTCGTAATTATATCACAGATCATCCCGAATATTTTTGAATCAGAAACGTCGTAAAAATCTTGAAAGGATGACGTTTCAAAAATGACGTTCAATGATAGATCTTGCAGAGTTTTTACAGTCATTTTCGTTTCGAGTTTTTCGTCGTCGAATTCGGCTGTGAAAAAAGTACTAAGGTCACAAAGTAGTATTTTCTTCAAAATAAATAATAATTAGGAATAATGAAATAAAATAAAATAAATTATCAGACACTGATCTTCAGGGTGTATACGCACATTCGCGGCGAAGCCACGCTACTAAATGAGTAAAATATTATAACACGTATTTTGACTCCCTTTTAATATGCCATTTAAAAAAAAAACAAATGAGTTATATATAATAATAATTTAATAATAAATAATATAATAATATATAATAATAATAAATAAATATAATAGTAGATAATAATAATATATAATAATAATATAAAATAAATAATATAATATATAATAATAAATAAATAATTAAATAATAAATTAAAATATAATAATAATTATAAGTATATATAAACTATTTAAATGGAGGCTTAAATATTTAGTATTTATTCTTGGTTTTCACTTACACGAATATCGTTCATATTATCGTAGTATAATAGCCGCCGAGTAGTCCTTAGTAAATATTTTGTAAACATTTCTAAGATCGATTCTCCCTATTGTGTCGCAACCTGGATGTCTAAGTTATCAAATACCTTTAAAAAATTTTGTGAATTCTTAATAAATAAAAAAATTTTCAAAAATTAAATGCCATCGGGAACTATAGACTATCGATGGTTTAACGTCACATATAGGAGTCCTCTGAGAGCAACGTTGAATGATAACTCAATAACTTGAATGGAGAGTTCTGTAGTTTAATTATATACTGTTTAAGTAACGTATTTCGACACAAAATATACTTAATATAGTACCTACACTTTCAATTCCGGATCCGATCCGATATACTATACCACTTAAGGAGTAATCAGACTTCTCTAGCTTATATAGTTTGTGAGATAATTAATGAGAATTAATATACATCTAATAAATAACTCTAAGCTTTGGAGGTTGTGTATGTATAGAATGGTCTTTATAAAGAGGTTAAATTTATACGAATATAGTAATGTGGTTTAAAAGAATGTATTAAATATTGTTTTAATATTATATGAAACTTTGAATTTATTATATTCCAAAAAATAATTGATGTGTAAACGAATATCGTATAGCTGACTATGGTAATATAAATTTCTAGATAAGTAAGGTTTAAAAGGAATGGCGATTATACGGAAATTTTGGTAATGCTTTTTTTACTCCTATGGTACTATAAATAACTCATATACTTACAAAAAAATAATTATATTTTATAAGTTAAAATCAATTATTTTATCATAAATAATTATTAAAATGTTACGTGAAACTGACCCAATGCGCGCACACTACGAAACGATAATTTTTCTAAATTATTTAATGGTCCTATTCCTATCTATAATATAGATGATTAATTAAGTTAGGTAGAAGTCGATAGCAGTCTCACGCATAGACGTTTCCATCGAGTATGAGATTTTAGCTGATATTTTAGATATATATGGTTTCCGAAATCTGTTTCAATAACGTAGTATACCTTTCTTTCTTTTTTGCGAGTGCCTCTTTGAAACACAATATATTCTTAAGGGCTCGATCTCTCATAATGGTTGTCTGCTAACCTCGATGTACTCTATGATTCCGAAATCTCTTAACATTTTTATGTTTGAAGGTTCGTTAGAATGAATATAAAAATACATTCCAAAAAATATATATATGCGTTCGGGAACTTAAGTACCTCTGAGGTTTACGTCACAATAGGGAGATCAAGTTTTGATTGAAATAGATACTGGATATGAATGTGTGAATATACCGCCACACTTTTAATAACGTTTGAATCGCTATTTTACGAATCCCCAAAATATTTACACAGAGGATCTCTCCCTGAGATCCGATGAAAACGCCCAAACTTATAAGGTTAATCTGACATTGCATAAAAATTATCTTTGTTGAAAAATATTTGAAATTGCCCACAAATATTGATAAGTAAACGTATATTTTTTATCGTAATAGCTGGCTATGGTTATAAAAAAAAATTTCGATAAGTAATGATTGTTTAAGAATAGAGGAATGCGATAACGGAAATTTTATGCTTTTTTTACCATTAAGATACATAAACAAACATATCTTTAACAAAAAATTAATTTTAATTAAAATTTTAAATTTTTTTTATTAAAATTTATTTGAAAGATTACTATATTATATATTTATAGATATAATTTATATAAGCCACTCAGATTGCTTAAAATTATAATTAATATCCAACTAAACTTTCAGCCCTAAATTTCTCCTTTAGGGACGTTTCATAACGAGTAACGAAGATGAGCTGATATTTAATAGATATTTATGGTTTACACTTCTGCTGCTAACGTAGTATAGCCGAGTAACCCTTGAAAAAGTAACATTTCTAAGGACTCGATCTCTCTATGTGTCGTCGCAAAGCTCTATTGAGTCTACATTTCACGAAACCTAAATAAAAAAAATTTTGAGAAAATTCTCGATTGAATAAATAAATTTTTTTCAACGCATAAAAAATTAAGGCGAATTGGGAAACTTAGACAATCGAGTTTACGTCCAATATGAAGAGTCGAGCCCGTTGAAATATCATCTTATGATGACACGAATAACTGAGTTTATAATAGGTATTGAATACGTTATTTACGAAACACAAATAATCTTACTAGGATCTCTTCCCAGAGAATACGATGAACACGCCCACTTCTCAATTCTAATTCCTAGATATCAAATTTATATGAGAATATTTTTGAAATTATTTCTTTAAATAATTGTTGTGTAAATAACGTTATATCGTAAACCCACGTTTCCTCAAGGAAGATGGGAGTTCTGATTAGTGAGTGTTTAAAAGGAATCGATCATAAAACGGAAATTTTTATGTTTTTTAACCTATGAACAAAACTAACTCATATCTTTAACAAAACTATTAATTTTTAAAATAAAGTAAACACTTATATATATCAAGACGGAGGAACGAGTGGAGATCGGGGAATTGGGTGGAGACTGGAAGGACGAGTGGTATAAGACGGGGAACGGGTGGAGAGGGGAAATAGAGTGAGACGGGGAATCGAGTGGAAACAGGGGAACGAGTGGAGAACAAGGGGACGTGGTGGTGAAGCGGGAACGGGTGGAAAGACGGGGAATACGAATGGAGATCAGGGAATCGAGTGTGAGAACGGGGAAACGAGTGGAAGAATGGGGAACGGGGTGGAGAGACGAGGGAACGGGTTAGGAGATACGGGAAAAGGGTGGAGATCGAGGGAACGGGTGAGACGGGGATAATGGGTGGAGATCGGGGAAAAATCTCGTTTTTTATAAGCTGATTTTCGATCGATTCTTTTCGCCCTTTTTCCGAAATACTGCGATCGAATGATAATATAGGTAAGTTCCAGTAAGTAAGGACCAATTCGAGTGACGGGGAAACGCCTTATGGAGACGTGGGAATGCGGGTGATGACGGGGAACGGAGTGGAACGGGAACGATGGAGACGTTCTGGTGGATCAGATGAGGGACACGTGGAGACGGGAAACTGGAGTCGGAGACGGGGAAGGCGGGATGGAGACGGGAAGCGGTGGAGACGGGAATGCGTGGTTGAGACGGGAGAGGTGGTAACGGAGAACGTAGGTGGAGACGGGAAAACGGGTTGGAACGGCGAACGTGTGGAGACGTTGGGGAACAGGATGGAGACGGGGAATATCTCGGTTTTTACTGATCTACCCCTTTTATCCTACCTTTAACACTTTCGGAAGATTAAAAGTTTATTTGTTTTTTTTTCATTTCTATGATTTGTAACTTATTACCACTTTCTTAATAAAGATTCGAAAAATATTATTATTATTACCTTTTTTTTTAACAATATTGACGTCAGAATATTGCAAACCCAAATTAAACGCGTAATCTTCGCTGTTTGCCAAGAACATTCCGACGAATTACGTGTTTTGAGGTTAAAAAAATGCAATACTATTACAACTACTACAATTGGTGCGTGACACACGTAAAAGATTGTTTTAAAATAAATGATTTTAAATTAACTTTGAGAGGTTTTACAATAAGTAGTTACGAATATCATATTTATTTATATCTTATTTATTCAGATTTGTCTTTAGGATACCTTCGACCATGAGCTGGAGATATTCCAAGGTTTTAACCATTTTCGCATCTTTCGTCGCAATGAATCGCCGATGACGCTATACATTTGTTTTTAAAATTAAAATAGGTGAGAAAAACAAAATAGTTATTAAAACTTATTTTATTAAAATTATAAGCTATCGTAACGCAAAAAATATAAGAATAAGCATTTTAGGATTAAAGACAAAAACACAATGCGATGAGAATCGAACCTACCGTATAGTTATAGGTCCCTGTTTCCTACCAGTTTTTATAAAGTCCTCAACTTACCAATCCTATGACTCATTCAGACAAAATTTTTTATAACCAGATATCGTTACGGCAGTCCTCATAATAGCTCTTTATTACGTTCGGTATGGCGTTCCTGATTCCTTTAGAGGTTCTCGAATAAATGAATAGCCGAGGATTAGTAGTCGAGGTCGTAATTAAAGTTAAACAAAGACGCTGAAAAGGACATAAACCGGTATAAGTAAGCCGTTCCAATACTAATTAATATCGCAATCGTTTTTGAACCTTATTTGGCGGGATTCGTTATTGTTTAAATTTTTTGGGTATACTAACAAGGCTACTTTGAGTAATACGATAATCCGGTTTCAACACGCTCAATACTCCGCAAAAGGAAAACGTAGGGACATAAAATCTTTTTGAAAATTTCTCCTTCATGCCAGTTCTTCGCGAATATTCTTTTCCGCACGAAACGCAATGATTCGTGCGAAACGAGCCGTGATATTCTACGACTTTTTCCAATGGAATTCCGGTTAGAGTATCCAACGTATCTACGTTTTGCGTGTAATGTCGCAACAAGATCCCTTTATCGTGAAGCAGCTTTTGGATAAAGTAGTAGCGCACTGGGGTATTAGGTTTCTAATTCGAGTAACGTATTAAAAAGGCTATTAAACTTAATTAATAAAAAAAGAGACCCAAGGCCTCTCTTTCTAAATATTGATTTCGAATATAGACAAAGGGTAAGGTAACTCCTTGTTTTCGTCGTATTTGTCTATATTCTTGAATATTTGGCCGGTCGTTGGAACATAGGTTGGATCGAGAATATCTTCACACCAAGTTGGCAGAAGTAGTTATTATATTCCGGGCCCGGTTACCGTGATTACCTTTTTACATTTCCCGCTTTTAATAAAGGACACCACTTCGTCGAGTGTCACGGGAGTTGTTCTCGGAGGTTTTTCCTCTGATGGCGCGTTTTTCGTCGAAGGTGCGGACATGTTTGCTTTTGAATTCGAAAACGATTGTGACCAAGGAAGATGCCGGTAATTGTTTATATACGCATACAGCGATAATTAATTAATTAATTTATAGAAATAAAAATTCAGTCGTTTGTGAATAATCTTTCCCTGTTCCTAGATAACGAGGTAACACGATTGATTTTTATAGGATATTTTTAATATTCTATTTTTTGGGGGGGGAAATGAAACAATAAATATTTTTTTTAAAAACGGATTTATTTAATTTGTTTTTTATACTCCTCCAAAAAAAATACATATTACGGAAAGGAAAGTAGGTGGGCTTTAACAGACGCACATTTTGGTTTAATAAATGGATACGACTCAATTGACCGACAGCAGCCTCAAACAAATGAGACTATTTCGGTTTGACTTTCCGGAAGTGTAATCGAAGATGCCTCGGGCCTCAACAGCCGGTCTCGTCGTCGTATCGCTGCTGAAAGCATCGCCATTTTGATTAGCAAAATTTATATACGTTCGTGCGGATACACCATCAGCGACAATATTTATTTAGAGCATTTGAATATATCATAGTATTATTTTATTTCTCGTTTAAACCGACAGCGAGCGTTCAATTCTTCGCGGATCAGAAAGAGAAAAACAGGTAAAAATTTCCTTCTCTCTCTCTTCTTTCTTGGCGGTCATAGAGATCGGGAACCGTTAAAAAAAAGAAGATGAATCGTGCTGTAAATGTAACAAATATCGAGCATCATCAGCTATGTTGTTAGTGTTAAAATACAGAAAATGGATCACTGAAGAAGAATTATTGAAAAGCGTTAGATAGTTAAATCTTTTTATGCTATTTCAAGAGAGAGGGAGGAAAAACTTTCTGATATTTGGTTAGGTTGTGTTATGCGTAAATTCGCAACTATTTTAGTTTGCAAAATTGAGAGAGGATATAGGAGATTTGTTCCGATATCCCTCTTGCTTTCTTCTGGTGAACGTTAAAAAAATATTATTTAAAATTTATTGAACTGGCTTTTTTGGCGCTTATATTTTGGAATGGGAACCTTTATATTCGTTTATTTTTGGTTCGTTGATAGTCGGTTGGTGAGTTGAAGAAAAAACGATTTTTTCACTAAATATACGAGATAATAATACTCGCGTTGCAACGCGAATTACGCGTTGAGGCCTTGATAAATGAAAAAAGAATCTTTCTCGAAATTTCCTGACAACCGAACACGTTGTCAAAGAAACGATGAATCGATTGAGAAGTAGCAGTGTTAGATTTTTTTGTTATTCTTGAAGAAATACGCGTCGTTAAAATAAAAGAAAATGAGTAATTTCCTTCCACTGTCAATAAAATAAATTCTTTCATTTGTATCTACTCTTTATTGGATTACTAACAAAAAATCACGCACGTGTGCGTCATTTTCGAGTTATAACAAGAGTACCCCGATTCGGAAGAAGTCATTTTATTTTAAAATTTTATTATTATTATTATTTCACGTTTAAATGCCTATTTTTTCATTTTTCAACTGTAATAATAAAGATTCGAGAAATATATTTATTATTACCCATTTTTCATTTTTTATATTAAATGCCGAGTGTGAAATACGTGCGTCGAGCGATTTTATTAGTAGGGATCAAATTTGTGCCATAACGCATAATAAAATCGCACTAAAGGGAACGTTACCTACACGCATCTAGAAAGGTTGGTCTTTCCAAGACGACGTTCAGGGCCAAATCCTGAAGCTTTATCACATCTATTTCCATTTGTAGTTAATCTTCATCGAACTTATATTTTGTAAACAAAATAAAGATTCGGGTTACTTGACCACGGAAGAATAAAAAATATGTTCTTTTTAACTGATGGCGCTGATCTATCGGGTGTAGAAGACACGACTCTCTTTTTAAAGATACAATAATATTTGAAAAACGAATACAATTAGATTTATTATTTATATCTTCTATCTTATTAACATATTCTGAATGATGAATGATGATGATGTGAAGTGATGAATGATGATGATGAATGAATGATGATGATGATATGAATGATGTCAAGATATAAATAAGATGTCTAATAAAAGAATTATAGACAAAGATAAGATTAAATAAATTATTTTATTAAAGATGTTGAAGTTACTTTCTTATTGTTTCCATTACGAACATACAGACATTCCACTCGTTTCGAGGGTAATTTTCAGTGTGAATTTGGTAAGGAACTGAACGAGGTTATCCCAATAGATCGATATGGAGTGATCATTGTTTTAAGCGTCCCCGTCGTTTCGCATGTCCTACGACGGCCTTTCGAGTTCTTTATCCGGACGTCGGATTGCTGTATATAAGCAGAATGGCCCAGCTCACGATTAAGTTGGATTAGGGAGACTGAAACGCTCCATATATTTTGCTGACTCGAAGGGTATTACGAGCTCTCAATCCGGTTGACCGAAGATAATATCGTATAAGTCGATCGGGGTGTTTTTAATTTTTAATTATTTTCTTTTAAAATATATAGTTGATGATGATGTTGTCGTTTTGGAACGACCAGAATATCTTAAAGTAAATCTTCATTGGGACCCGAAACCTGATTGAAAGTCGCAGTAGAATAATAAAATTGAAGAAATAACTTTTTTTGGATAAATTATTATTATATTTAAGATCAATTAAAAAAATGAAGCAGGGAAAATAAAAATGTTAATATAAGTTATAAAATTTTAATTTATTTCAAGAACATTAACAAAAAATATACAATGTGATAAAGTTGAAATATTTTTATATATTATACGCTTAAATATTATCAATATTTCAATAATTTTTGCGTACGTACTACGTTTTCATGAAATGATTGCTTTGAAGGCGTACTTTATAGCGCTCCTACAGATCGGACATAACTCGAGGGCGAGTGCGCAACAACAGCACGTTACCATGTGTTTGCAAGGTAAAAATACAATTTCCGATTTATTGTCTATACAAACTGTGCAAAGCTTGTCTCTTGCAAAATTACGGGTTTCCGTCGAGGAGGCCGAGACGGGTGTAGCTTCTTCAGTGATTGATTGCGAAAGATCATGGATATTAGATAGATTGTTACGACGTGCGGGTATCGACGCAGAATTTTGAATAGTGTTTTCATCGTTATGGGTGCTTTCATCAGCGATTATCACGCTCGTGCTAGGTTCGTTTAACGTTCTTGGGCTGATACGATCATCGTTGGTTTCTCGTTCGGCTTCGTCAGTGGTAATTAATTCAGAAAAATCATTACTATTTTCATTACGATTCGTGCTTTCAGCAGCTGTCATCGTGGTATTTACGCTCGGATTATTTATCGTAACTGGGCGGGAACGATCCTCGATGGTCGATGGTCCTATTTTATTTTCCCAATATTGTCGCAAGACAGAAATCATATTGAGACAATCGTCTATTATTCCATCGGCTCGCCTCATTCGCTCTCTAGCTTTTTTAACTATTTCGCTTTCATATCCCGATTTCGCTTTCATTTCCCGAAGATGATGTGTATCTAGTCACAACACTTTCCGCTATTCCCTCCGGTTCATTACCATTTTGACCATGAGATTCTAACGACGACGACGACTGCATCAACCACGAAGATGACGGCGACGAGGATGGTGCTGCTGCTTCTGTAGCTATCGCTGCTGCTGTTACATTCGACAACGACTCTTCCCGCCGAGGCACGCGAGAAGCAGGAACTTCCGAGAGTTTGGGGTCTTTATTAAACGAAATAAATAGGCATTCGGGGGACCATTTAGCGTGTTCGTCCCACGGGTCGTCGTTCGCCTCCCAGTTTCTGAGTCCGAGGCCGCAATAGAAACACCTCACGTGATCGCTAAGATTATAATAATAAAATCCTGCCTCCACTAATTTCTCTGGAGTCTGACTAACCCTATTAGGCCAACCCATGAAGGACTGTAAACGGGTATCTCGCATCGCAAATTCCTTAGCTCGGGGTGCCAGGTAAGGGCGAAGGCCGAAACTCGTAATCAATAATTTTTTAGTCGAAGAATTAGTTAAAATTTTTAAACAGTCGTGATATTCTGACCACGTGCCTCTCGTGTCTCTTCCCCTAAACCGCACACATCCGATGCCGCTGCTGTTGGCTACAATGAAATTAGAGACAGAGTTCATGCAGCGTAACCGGCATTCGGAAGGGGAAATATACAGTGCTGATGCTCGAAGCCATATTTCCTTCGCCTCACAACCAAATTTATAACGGCAATACTTCTTCAGTATAGTGTTGCTACCTCCAGCGAGCGAATAGACATGGGGACTTTTAAATCTAAATGTGTCTGCCTTTCAGAGGAGAGTATCTCCATTGGAAAGCCCGCCAAGAGATCCGACCGATAATTCGCTTGCAGCAAATATGGCAAAATGCGCAATAGATCTTCCTTTTCGCAAGTTAAAAAAAAACCCTCTTTCGCCAGGTTCTTCGGGGAGAAATGAAAGTAATGTGAACGTGTGCTATGAACGTTATTTGGGGTTAATTTTATTTGTGTCGACTACAAAAACTTCTAAAGTTGGGATTTTTTTCTTCTAATTTTATCCCGCTAATTTTACCTGCTGATAGGTGCGGCCTTCCATTCTAACCGACGCTGCCCAGTCCATCAGGTCAGGACGTAAGTCTCTCATTATTATCTCTTCGGAATTAGAAGTGCATCGTTCAATACCTATGACGCGATGGCTCAGTGGAGTTCACTCGCTCACAGTAGATGTCTGACCAGCTGCGAGAAAGCGCTCATTCTGCAGGATTCTATTAGATAATAGAGAAATAAAATAAATCACTCTAGCCAAAAAATAATAACTATATTGCTCTATAGCTTTCAGAAGTGTCCCTTTGTTATAAATATTACATAATTGTTATTTTTGTGAACGTGAATGGCATCTTCTTCAAATTATTTCATAACTAATTTAATAAGTTCTAACCATAAACACCACTTCCCCGCCTATATATATCAAATAAGATACTTTTCGAAGGCAATCATTATACCTCGTTCTCATGAACTTTCTCAATACCAACTCAGCCATCTATGAACAAGCTGGGATTGCTAAACTTTTAATCGGACACAAACAACATGATTGCGCAGTGAACCATGCTGAACTAACTGAAGTATACATACTGCGGAGCAACAAATGAAATCGATTAGAGAGACAACGAAAAATACGAAGTATTTAATGAGAAGTTTATGAGGGATAAAAATATTGTTATTTATAAAAATACTCATGTTTATGATTTCACTTATCTTATTCGCCAACAAATTTTAAGATTCTTATTCCGAAAATTTATTAAAGAGCATTGATCGGTCGGATTAAAAATATGAATATCACATATATATTCCTCGCAATTCGATGTGTCTCTTCAGATCCAAGATGTGTTCACCAATTATTTCTCAGACTACGATTAAAAAACTATCTTCACACTTTATAAACATTATTTTTGCTAAAAATAGCATCTCCATATTTCACACAATCCTCTTCGACACATGATAATAAGTGTATATAAATTGGCCTAGTGGGACTACAGGTATTCAAGCTCTCGTAGAGTCCAATCCTTGTGCTCTTAAGAAACAGCACATCGTCCACTAGTCTTCTTGCGTGTTTCTCAACACAACAACCGATGGAACAAGGGCAAGGTGCTGAGTTGGCGCGTGTGTTCCTAAATTAAAAATCGTAACTTTCTTTGGCCTACGAACGTGAAAAAAAAGGCGGAATATATTAAAAATGGACTAAACGACACACCCTGACACAACCTAAAGAATAGATCCACTAACGAATAACTAACAACGGCTCGCAAGCAACTCTCTTGTGAGCGTAATAGTATATTGCCATGCAACAGTTCAAACTTAGAGGGAATATACGTGTATCTATTAATGGTATCTGTACTGGCCATAGCTAGATGGCACGCTTCAATCATACCCGTGCGAATAATCTACTGTTTTTAATATAACATCAATTTATAATGCTAGTAATTTGTTGGCAATATTTCCAGAAGAGGTTGCCTCCTATATGGATATGTCGTCGGGCCCACTTCACGTCAGGTAGTTTTAGAAATAAAATATTCGGTGTTTGTAATATGGGTATGAAATCTATTCTATAGAACAGACTTAGTTCAAATGAAAATATTTTATTATTTTTAGTTGAACAAAGCTCAAAATTTTATTTAGATGGCTATGCACGTTAAACGATTATAGACGTTAAATCATCAACAGCTTACCGATTTCAGTTCGAGACGGGATTATAACTGAATATAATGTATAATAATCAAGTTCTTTTTACGTGTTTATAGTGTCAATATACTTGAAAAACAGTTTTCGTATGCTTACAAAATTTATTGTGTTCATATTCATATTTTATAATGACTGTAATATTTATTATTCTTGAGTTTTTTAGATTTTTGAAACTTATATTATATATATATAAGCTAAACCTATGTAAGCGTCATTTTATTGGTTTTGTAATGACAGATAGTTTTTACTCCAAAAAAGTGATGTTCGCGCTCGATTTCAATACAAGGTCGTTATTTTGATTCCCCTTCGACAAATAACGTCACTCTAATTAACACTAATATAGTATAAGGCGGAATCAACTTAAAGCGGCTTAATTCTTATCAAAAACCTCCCAGTAAATATAACGAATCTCGCTTTCGAAAAGCGAATAAGCATAAAGAAATAAATATTTAAATCAAAAAAATTACTTGTTCTTTGGGGGGATGGTATAATAAAAGTGATTATGAAACTTTTACTTTAATAAAAATTTAACCTGCATTTCCAGAAATACCTAAAGACTTAAAGTTGTCCTGTAAAATAAATTATATTAATTTGAATATTGAAATATAATCAACTCTCACTACCCTTAACTAAATTATTATAATGCATTTTTTTATTGCCAGTCTTCCTATTTTAAAACTCGAGCCGCCCGTCTCTTTGCATATATTGAAATCATTTTTATATTTTAAATTAAATAAAAAATATTAAAAAAATAGTATATAATATTATTGATACTGTTCTCGCCGTGCACCATAGAAATATGATTATACGTGAATCTTACTCGTGTTCATCGTTAGACGGTACAAGCCGCGAATATATACAGTCCCACTACTCTCTTCATCACGCGATAAGAAATATGCTTACGAACATATAAGATAGTTACAAGTTGATTCACTAATTAATGTATTAACGTATACAGAGTCATCGAAATCTCATCCACAGAAAGTATAACGGAGGTGAGAAACTCTCCTCAGAATCATTATATAAACTCCTCACTCTACAATAAAATACTACATTAAAAAACATGTGCAACAGAACTGTTATTTCTCTTTTTATATAGTGTACTTTAAGGTCAGTACCGAGTCTAACTTACTAAACTCTCCAAATTTATCGTGAAGGTAAAAATAAATATTGATGACCTGAATCACTGCAAATTCTTTACAGAACTCTTGTGAGATTTACTCGTAGAGTAAATTCATTTTCTATTTATGTGTGTGCGCTAAAAAAGAGGGTGTAGAGAGCTCAAAAAAAACTAGCGCCTCTAGAGGTAATAGAGAACAGATCCTATAGTATATACTAGATTGTATATAATATTTATTAGTATATATATATAGAAATATATATTATATTATATATAATATAATACATATCATAAAAATATTAAATATAATATATAATATATGTACTATATATATATATTATAATATATAATCAATAACTATAACTATATTCGTCATACTACGAAGGATATAGATAGTATAGAAGATAAATTCCGTACTCGTATATTTTATGTTAACTGTTGGGAGAGAAAGAATGTCTCATAATATGAGTGGAACAAATTCAATTAACAATCTGTTTTGGCATAACCTTACCACTTAATATATATGTAGGTGAAACACTAGTGCTATTTTTCGTTTATCTCTGACTCAGCCTTACTGCTAGAAAGGTAAATACGAGAGAACTCTGTTTCTAATTATTGCAAATTATTTTCGGTCACGAATTGTAAATCTACTTACTTGAGAGTCAATTTCAATTTTTGCTTTCTCGAGTCATCTTCGATAAACGTTGTTATATCTTGCACTTCTCATAGCATTCAAATATTTTGCTTTTCGGTTCTCGAAAGTTGTAACTACATTCTTAATTAATTTATGCTTCCTCGGACTTAATAGAGAAATCAAATCTACCATAGAAAGAAGATGAGTTTGACTTATAGCGAAGCCGAAAAAATTGGAGTGGTTGTAAGAATCAAAATCGTATCATACCCTAGAATAATCAAAAGGTTACAAAAAGTACGTTCGAACGTTAGTAAGTTCATACAACATACCCTTTAATTTCAGATGATAAGATTGTGATTACTTTAGCCACTAAATTGCCGCCATTTCCCTATAACTTATGTTCCATAAGGCTCCCAATCTCTTAAATTTTATTAAATTTTTAATTAAAAGTTACACTAATATATTATATACTTTCATTTTTAATAGGGTAATGTGTATTCAAGTATAGAGATAGATAAGTATGCATAATTGGTAATAAAGTGAGGCTAATAGAAGCGCCACTAACGCGTAAAATTACTTTGATCATAAAGAATAGGTGCTCAAGAATTAGTACTTTTATTTCGTTATTTTCGATCTAATGACCGTACTTCTTTGATTTGTTCACTCGCTCTGATAAATTTCACTGATACTCTTATTTGAATCGGTAACAACTACGGAGCTTCTGTAAAATTTATCCATTCGATTATCTTATTAATATCTAGGGAACCCATACTATAACCTACCACCTTACATAGTTCAAGCCGTACACCCTCGATCCCAAAGTAAATCCAGCGCATTTTTACTTTTCAAAAGATGAGTTTAGTTTCTCTCTCAGAACCAAAATTTAATTACTCAAACAACAATAAAGTAACATATAACCGAAAAGGTAGATACTCATTTCTTGTTTTCGTCTAAGCTTCGGACTCTACTTCGAGTACGGCCCTTGATTGGGCCACTATCAAATTTGGAAAAAAGTTCTTATAGGTGAAACACCTAGTTGGCACTTTAATGACAAAAAAAAATATCTACATTATAAACCTAGTAACGGGAAACATAGAAGGAAGATTAATACGTCCATTTAGAGTGTTTTTTATTGTGCAAATATTACTCTCATCTTGCACTAATTCTTCACACTTTATTTTCTAAAGTTCCAAAATTGGCTTTAATATAGAAAATTTCCTAAAAATCAGTTTTTCCTCTGTAGGGGCTCGGATTAGGATCGTTATAGTATGAAACGCTGAATTTACACAAGGACCATGATTCTTCTTCAGCCTCTCTCAGATCTCTCGTTTTACTAATTCATTGCTTAAAAAACATGGAGATCTAGCTAACCGAATGTTATCCAGACTGCACAATACATTGTTCTCAGACTATTGTATTGATGTAACATGTCTAATTTATAGTGTTTTCATTATAGAGAGGGCAGAAATATATGTGAATAGATTTTATCTGGCGCGGTGTAACACGATGGACAATATAATTGTTTTGTCAACTAATTTCGCTGATAACCGGCCAGTTAAATATAACATTATATTGTTGTACTCCTCCCTGCTCCGCAAAAAGAGCTCCTTGCGCTCTCCTCTCTCCTTATATGACCAAAAAATACTATTTAGCGTTTTTCGTTCCTCTGAACGCATTGTGAAGAGAATATTTTATATACGATAAGAATATTGAAATTCATATAATGATCTCTTTGAATGGCATTTTTTAGATTGTTCTCGATCTGTCATATTTTCTCAAAACAAATCGTCAAACCGACCAGGCCTTACCTTCGAATCTCGTTATATGCTATTCTCCTAATAATAGTCGAGAGAAATTACTTTCCCTTCGTTATAATAGCGCTTATGCGGACTAAACTTTCAATCTATATACATGATGTCAGTTTGCTATTGAGTTATTGCCTTTACTCACCGCCGTTCAAGTTTTTCTTGTCTCTTCAATTTCGCATTCGGCGGCGTCTGAGCCCAAGGTAGATTGAAGGAGCAACGTTAAAAATATAATCGATAAGTTCATCATATCTGCGGAATTAACAAGTAACGCTCTTGTCGTAATTGGAATCGATCGAGAAATGAAAAAAGTGAGAAGGCTTCGCTTTTATATAGAAAAAAAGGGTTGACACCAGCGAAATTTACCATACCCTTGGAGAAAAAAGTGGTTTATAAATTAAAGACCTTTTATATTTTTAAAATTTACCAATGACAAATAGAACTACCTATAAAACTTATAATTACACTAATATCTCTTTGGTAATTTAATCTATAATTTTGTGGAAGTAATGGGTCTTATTTTTTTACATTCTATAAGACGTATTAAATACACTATGAATATAGAACAGTAAGATAATAATTAGCTATCTCAAAGAGCGCATATAATAAAGATAAGATTTTATATAGGTTTGAAATAGAGTACTTTTATATATATTTCTGTGTGGTAGTAAAATATTTAAATTTTACCTACTCATATCTTCTGACAAATTTCCGCTACTACTATATATTTTCTAAAATAGCAGATTAAATATACATCATAATCACCTAAAATAGTATGAATTTTTTTACTACCGTAAATAAAGAATATACTTTACTATATATAACTTCTGAATATATTATGATAAGAAAAAAACCTCAATATATAGGTGTACCTATAATATATATTTTAATTTGAGTATGTCCTCTTAAAGCGCTTCTCACTAGACTTTAGAGTGTGAAAATAGGGAGCACATACTAGTGTAAGATTATAGCGTGATGCAATGCGGACCGAGTATTATTTTTAATAAGGAGCTATATCTCTCACACACCATCAACAGTATATCTCCTGCTATAAGAAGGTCGCATGAGCTGCAGGACCCAGTAGTAGAGAGAAAGACATACACACAGGGTACTGAATTCAATCGGGCATGAAGAATTAAACAGAGAGAAACGGAAATATTTATAAGCCTGTCAATTCCTTGTCTAAAAATTTAGGAATGCCCACTCGTTAAGACACCTTCTTAGTCAAAATTATTGTACTCGAATGTTCGTGATTCTGTTTGTAAAGTAAATGGAAACGCTAAGAAGAATACAAATTTTAGTTTCCAAAAGCATAAATAAGAATCTGGCGACTAAAGAACTCAGGTTGTTTCTATTGTGGAATTTAAAATTAGGAATAGCTAAAAAATAAATAATGGGTCATACGCTCATAAAATGCCAATCTTCTTTCTTTATTCTAATCTAAGTTATGTATCTTACTGTATAACTGTAAGTAGAGGCATGCCTAGAGATTTATCTCGTTGCCAAATATCGCCGTTAATAATTTTATCAGATTTTTATTACTTGTTGGTATACAAAAAATATTACTTAAATAAAGGGAACGCATCCAATCTTAATTAAATATTTGGCGATATGTTGTTACCATAAATTAAAGGGATATCACGAGATTTTTTGTCTCACTCATCCTTGACGCAAAGGCAGGAACAAATGGTTTTTTCCTGGAAATTTTTGTGAAACTAATTGTCCCAGGGCATAACCCCCTCATGATACCCACTGAATTGAAACATAATGATAGCGAGTTAACTCTCATAATGGACTCTAAGTACGATCAACCTTCAGAATTATAAGTTTTGTTACGATATCGCTCATATCAAATATCTGGGTTATTGCCACGTGGTTGCCCGCCAATGTTGTTTATATATTCAAACTGTTAAACCTAGCAGGTTGGAAAATTATAATTACTGTGGCTGCATACTACGCTTGTTACTATTCTTCTAATCGTTTGGTTATTGCCGAGTTGGAAGGTATGATAGATTTGATTGTCTTTAGCACCAATATTGGCCATTTCCGTTCCGAGTATATTTATATTTTTATTTTTCAAAAAAAGTAACCAATATACCATTTTTAAAGGATAAATATCTTTTCCTGGTACGTGACGTTTAGGCTGCAGGTCATTACAGCTGTCTTTTGGAATTTATATAAACATCGGCAACATGATATCTCATAAAAGAGGTCGAAATCGATTCCCGATGATGAGTCAGCGAAGCCGAGAAGTCGATAGCTGTGAAATTCCAATAATATTTGCCTACATCTATACTTTAAGAATTAATTATTATAAAAGAGATTACTCAAAAAGTAGGTACGAGATACCAGGTTAAATAAGTTCTACAAAATTACTTTAATTTACACCTGTGTAGGTGATACAAAAATTGAGAAAATATAAGTCTGTCTCAATATTATAAGGCATTCTTTACACTTCTTGGATAATTTCCGATCTAAATTCGTTTTGTAGTAAAGGGAACAGAAGATCACAATTGCGCTCGGAAAATTTAAAGGGAAGACAAATCAATTTAAATTTTTGGCGATGAAGCTTTCATTAAATTATAGGGGTTAGCGAGCTCTTTTTTATTGTCTCTCCATCATTCTCACTTGATCGCACTCTCTTCCACACGAGGACAAATCTTTGAACACTTAGCAGTCATACAAGGAACCCCCCCCGGTGCCCCCTGCTAAACTATTGGACCGGTAAGTACCTTAAGGACTACTTATCGCAACTAACGCTCTCTCCATAGTTTTTACGCACACTATTCTTCAAACAACCTTTTCCTGGGTTGATATATGCTCACGATGATTGACGTCTCTCCAGATGACTGATATTAATCTATCCTCATCATCGCTCTAGGAACGCTGTATAAGATAGCCCCTCAGAGGATTAAATAATTAATGAATTTACAATAAGTAAAGGTGACATACTCGTTGTACCTCTTGTTTTCCTATAATCATGGTATATTTCCGAGCATTAATAGATTATTTGTATTTCTTTAGCACCAAACTTTGACCATTTGCAGTTGCTGACAAAACCAGGTGTCAGGTTTATATGACCGTTTATCAACGTATTTAATCACATGTGGAAATTTAACGATACTTGTTAAATGCTAATGAAGAGTAAAAGTGCAATGACAAGCCGTCTCTCTAACACCGCTATTTTGAATCCAGCTTTAGAAAAAGACTCGTGAGAGATATAACGCAAAATATTTTAAACCTAGAATTTATATACATAAGAACATAAAGGAAAAAATTTATTCGTTGTTCTCTATTAATGAATTGTTGATTATACCCAATATAATAATGATGCGCATCGCACAGGCTGAGCCACATTACTGCTCAAATCTGATCTCATGTAGCCAAACAAATCGATTTGTACTTATACACGATCCTGATCTGATTTTAGTACTACGTACGTTGTTCCGGGTTTCTCCACATGCTTCCGAGCGACATCATCGCCATTAGGAATATCTATATTATTTTTTTGTGATGTAACCCAAAAAAGCGATAAGAAAATCTCACCCGCAAGGACGCAGTATAAGTTCTTCGGGAGGAAACGTCAGACATCGGAACTTCTGACACAGTCGCAGATAGCCTCGATACCGTACGTCAAAACACATTCCGCCATTCGAAGACGATGATTGTTTAGATTTGGATGACAGAATATAAAACAGATTATTCAATAATCCAAATTTGAAGGTTATACCGCATTTTTTAAAATTATATATCCTTTCAAAGACACATTATACAAATTATGGTTTGTTTTGACTCTGAGAAAACACGGGTGGAATTACTACCTGCAAGTGAGAATAGTGCGTAGAGTCGATAAATTGAGCCGGAAAAAGTTCTAAAATTTCTCGATAGTCTTTTTTCAGTAATCTTAATCAAATGATGAATACAGAAAGACCTCTAACATTTTTTTTTAAATTTTATTTTATAACTGCGATTGAGAATCCCTATAAAAATCCACTCTTTATCGCACGGCCTTTAGAGCATGCCTTGGAACAAAGTTGACCCAAATACATTGACTCCCTGAATGTGACAAAGCCGATGCAAGACTGCGACAAGGCCTATACGTAGCTCCACCCTGTCCGTGCCGCTCTAGTCCGCTCATGCTACGCTATCTGTTTATTTCACTTAACCTTGCTGCTGCCACTAGTTTCTAGTTTTTGATTACAATGGAATAAACGCCCTGCATCACGTATTACAACGTTGTCACTATTGACTTGTTTAAGTACTCTTATTCTATTAAGATTGCCAAACAGTTAAAATATAATTTATTACACGATTGTTGTTGAAGAGCGGACAGAAGGGAAGGAAGCGCTTGGATCGAGATGATCGCACAGTTTCTAGAAATTGTCAATAAGGGTGTCACTAATCCTTTTGCCCAGGAAGACGACTTTCTCGAAATGCTGAAAAGTATTTCGATTTTCTTTCCAAAATTATCCACGTTAAAACTGACCTGCAAATGCCGCCAAATTTTTTTAAGACAGAACGAAAACGACGAAAATTCTTCAATCGGTTATTTTTGGCGCTACCCACCTGTTAAGTTAAGCAAGTCTGCGAACGCTCTAATAGGTCAAGAGGAGTTTTTTAAAATCAAATACGCGAATTCAACATTTCACGAAATTGATTTATCGAGCAAAATGGAGAAGGTTGAAATTCCTTCATTTAACCATTTAACGACATTGGTTGTAGATTATAACGCCATCGAAGAAATTATGGAGATCTCCTCATTGTTTAATTTAAATAAAATCGGTATTCGTTTAAACCACATTCACCCTTCAACTGTCTTCGATAGCGATCGCGTATTGATGTTGGTTAAGAAAACTAAAGTGGAGGTGTTAGAGCTGATATTGAGCTTCTACTCGGAAGAAGAATTATTTCCCAATTACACCTACCCTTTTTTGTTCGACATGCCGGGCGAATTCGAACATTGCGTTAGACTTAGATGCAAATTGTGCCACGAGCGAAGAATAATGGAATGGGAAATCACCGAAAAGGGATCTGAAATTTATCCGAAAATTCCGGATAAAAATAGAGTCGATGAAGAAACGTCGGAAGAAGAAGAATATGGTGAAGAAGTAGTGGAAGAAGAGGCATATACTGACATATCATATTCAGAAGAGCAGCGGGAAATAAGAATGATGAGTAATAAATTTTATCAAAAGTTTAGTGAATTTCGTGAAATAAACAAAATAATCGCACGAATGTGTCTCTTGTGTAGGTCAATTCGTTACGTTATGCAGTTTTTAATGCGCTACTTTTTTGAGCGTTCAACCAGCAATTTTAAATATACGGAAGGACGATGCCGCCCACCTTTTTGCCAGACGAATCACACGATATTAGAAGAGAAAATAATCGGCGCTTGGGATATGAATTTTTTTAGAACCAATTTGCGAAGGATGATCAGAAAAACCGATGGTTTCCTCGAGCTGAAGATAGGAGATCTCTGCGAATTTAATACTATCCTTCGAAGAAATGCGAAATTTAATACAACTTCATCACCTTCCAAATTTGAAAATGTGAATAATTTAAAGCTAGTGGTGGATGAATTTTATAAATCTAATGTTGGTCCTAAATATTTAAGCATGAAAATTGCCGAAACATTCCCGAATTTAACGAGTTTGGAAATCAGACGTAGATATTTTTTATTTTTGTCCGCCCTTAAAAACGCGGATGATAAAAATGGTGATCATGAATACGTGTTTAAAAATTTGAAAGAATTAAAAATTGACTTCGTTGAGGTTTTAAATCATATTTGCTGCGTTTCTCCAAAGCTTGAAAAGATTACAGTATGCCTGGGTTTGGAGGGAATTTTGTCAATGGATGGTGTTTCTATTACCGAACTTTGTGAAATTCTGAACAATATTCAACCTTTAAAAACAACGCTAGAACTCAATTTCGATCGATATTTAGAGCGTCGAAAAAAGGTTAAAATTAGCCCTGGTAAAAAACGCGAATCGCTTATCAATTTGAGTCATGAAGAAAGAAAAAGCATTTCGATCAAGAACTTGTTCATAACTTTGAAAGACACCTGCGGAAATACTCTTATTCAATGGAATATAAGACGATACGGAGGTACGCGGAGTCCCGATTTACCCAGCCAGTATGAATTATTAAGTGGCCTGGACCTTGTCAAAAGGAGAGAAAATTTCTTTGAGGGCGACTTATGGTTAAAGGAAGATGTTTATTTTTTATTTTATGACAGTATATTCTTTTTTTTAGAAAATTTTCACGAAACTACTCCCAAAACAATACATATAATTAATGGGATCAGAGAGGATATCGATGATCATAATTTTTTTAATGAAATTTTTAAAGTTGTGGCTCATAAAATAAGTAAGCTTTTAAACGAAATAAAATAATTTGTAACAATTAACCAATTTAAAATTTTCTTTATTGATATATAAATGTATTCATAACCACTTAAATAATTTCTTTATTAACATACAAATGGGCTTATCAGAAGCAATTATAAATGTGCATTTTTATTTGAATGACGAAAAATTTTGAGTAATTTTATTTATTTTATTTATTCCCCCCTAAAATCCCATTTTTTAGGAAAATTATTTTTTAATGGTAACTACAATAAAAAATATTTATAAGTGAATAAATAAGTAAATAAATAAGAAAATAAATATATGTACCCTTAATTTTATAGACGCTCGCGATAACTCATTCTCATTCAATTTTGCTTCCTCGGCTTAAATAGTGAATCAACCGAATGAGAATGAGTTAGACTTAGCCGAAGCCGAAAAATCGATAGTTGTAAGAAATCAAAATCTATCATACTTAGAATAATCAAAAGGTTACAAATAGTACAACGTAGTAAGTTCTACAACATACTTTAATTTCAACTTGTTAGGTCATACGAGTTTGAAAATATAAGCCTGTCAATATTATGGCATTTTACACTTCTGGAAATTTCCGATCTAAATTCTTTGTAGTAAAGGGAAAAAGAAGATCAAAATTTGTGCCATAAGGCCTAATAAAATCGCAATAAAGGGAACGTTACCTTGTGAATTGTTAAAAATTCGTTAGAAAAAAAAATAATGTCAATATGCAATTTCAATCTTTCAATTCATTTAGGATTTTTTGTAAGGGGGCACGCTAGTTACGGCCTAAATTCCGTGTTTTTTTTTATTTCTGGTGGAAAAAATTTCTAAAGGGAACAATCAATTTAAATTTTTGGCAAAACCCATATTAAAGGGAACGGTGGAGACGGGAAACGAGTGGAGACGGGGAAGGATAAATAATTTTTAGAGGTAAGTATAAAATAATAGTATAAATAAATAAATAAATAAATAAAAAAATAAATAAGATGTTTAATTTTTTTAATCACGTATTTCGTTTTGAAAATAAATTTTCGTATTAAATAAAATTATTATTAAAAGATATCTAAGTTACTTAAATTTTTTCAATATAAAGAGATTCGGCGGTTTTTTATATTCACTTCCAAATTTAGTTCTTTGAGAGAAAAATGGCCTCCAAAAAATTCCATTAGCTGCACACGGGGCTACAAGATTCGGAAAACTATAAATTTGAACCACGGTTTTGGGCGTTTCTTATTTTTGATCGATTACAATACAGTGGAAAAGCTCTGTACGTATATTGTTAAGGCCATAAAATTTTCTATGCGATTTTGCGGCGGGGGACCGAAATACTTCGAAAATCTAAAGCCTTGTATCCATATAACTAAAGACGAAACTCACCCTGGTTTGCCCGAAAATTCTCACGTCGTCATTTTGTGGTTTAAAATCGGCTGAAGGTAAAAAGGGTAGACTGTATAAAAGATTTTAGTATTCCTTATTACAGAAATTGTGTTGAATCTTCTCCTGTGCTCCTGTGACTTTTTTTTTGTTCAATAAAATGTTAGGGCTTAAACGATAATTTGTTCTTTTATATTTGCCAATAAAAATATTTTAAAATTTGGGATCAACACCTTACTGAGATAGTAAAAGAGGAAAATAATATCGTCTCGATAGTTTAAAAACACTTTACTGAGAATAAATATTAAGAAAACACGGATTATGCACATATTTAAATGATAATTATGCAAAGTTTACTGACTTTATTTAATACATGAAAAAATATATTACGTCTATTATTCTTTCTCTGTTTCAATTGCCGATGATGCTCTTAGAGGTATTAATCAACCGTTCTGTTTTTATTAACATCAATGGATTACGTTCCCGATAGGCTTTATAAAGGAAGGTTTTTTCTCAACTACTGCTTCTTCGGAATCATTTTTAGATTATCTTAATCTTCGGATTCATTTTCGCTAGACCTGTTGCTGTTACTACTATCGCCACTGTCGCTGCCGCCGCTGCGTCTACCACTGCCACTACCCCTGTCACAGCCGCTACTACTACTACTACTACTACTACTACAACTACTACTACTACTACCTGTGCTGCTGCCTCTAGATTTATCTTTGATAGAGCGACTACTCGCCTTTCGGTAGTCACTGCTTCTAACGCGATCCTCGTTATTGCTAGGATCATCCTCGTCCTCTTCAGACAACTCTGCTTTCATACTTATTTTTTTACTCGCCTTTCCTAATCCTATTTTAGGATCACCGTAATTTTGATTGGGGCTGTATTTAATTTCGCTATCGGCTGAAAAATCAGTTTCGTTTTTACTCGAGATCATTTTGGACATCTCCTGAATGGAATAAAGGTCGGATGATGAAACAGTTTCGTTAGATCGCGCGACTCTATGTATCGTCTCCCACCCTTTTTCACGCTCATTTTCCCGCCGCCGCTGCTGCTGCTGCTGCTGCTGCTGAGCTCTCTCGGTATCACCAGGTTTTTTCACATCCCGCTGCTGCTCCGGGCACCGCTCTGCAGCATCAACTTTATCCATCTTCGGTTCCGGGCCCTCCTGTCGTATTTTTGTTTTGTCAGCTTTGTCCTGTTTTTGCTTCTCCTCCTGTTCCAGCGATTGTGGTTCCGCGACCTTTTCTCTTTTCTCCTCCTCTCGCCTTTGAGGATTGTCATTATTCTTTCTCTGTTCCTTCTTATCCCCGGGGGGATTTTGCGCATCGTTAGCCTTGTTTTCTTCTCTATTGGATTCGATATTTTTACAAAAAGATAAATAACTCACACGATCGCTATTTTCGTTTTCGACTCTACCTTCTCTTCCCTGGTTGGCAAACATATTAAATTGACGCAAACTTTTCAAAGTTTCTTGAACACTATCTTCATTTTCGCTAACCGAATTTTGGTTCGGGAAATCAGCCGCTTCACCGGCGGCGGTTGGATTACATTCACTTGCTGCTATTTCGACTGTAGCGCGAGGAGCGCCGCCGCTGCTGCCGCTGCTGCTGATAGCGGCTTCGCAAAGAATATGCAAATTAGTCGCACCGTTGGAATTTTCATATATCTTCTCTTTCTCTGTTATTTTTAAAATTTCGCTCGAGGAACTGCTGCTTTTTTCGTCTTCGCTTAAATTTAAATCAATCGAACACACATCCGTAAATGGTGTCTGACTCCTCCGTTTCAAAACATCTTGTTTTTTTTTGTTCTTTTGAAGTTTTGAAGCGTCACTGTTTGTAAATTCGATTGAAGAAAACCCGCGTTTTATGATTGGCTTACTTTGGTGTTGCTCTTCTCGCGCTACGCTCTCATACTTTTGTTTTTTTTCCGAAATAGGTGCGGCGCCCGGAACGCTTTCCGAAATTTTCATCGACTTCGACCGCTTTGCTTTAGAGGGTGCGTTCGAACTCGAACTTTTACGATTTTTTTTGCTATCGCTGCTGTGATTACTTGTCAACAATTTTTTGTTTTCGTGACCTTTACTTTTGTTGCGATTCTCTTTCAGGGTTACATTAAAATTTAGCTGAGGTTCATACTGATCTGGCCGATTTATTATCTGAGGTTGCTGCTGTTGCTGCTGTTGCTGCTCCCCTCTCTCTGGCTGTTTTTTGATTTTTAACTGCCGCTGTTCCTGTTGTTCTCTCTTTCTCTTGTCCCCAGTATCGCGATCGTCATCTCCCTCGTTGCTTTTTTTTCTCTTATTATTTCTGTTTTTAGTCGTATTAATTTTAATATCTATTTTTTTACCGTTTGCGCAAATGGAGTCTATATTTTTTAAAATTTTTTTCATAGTCTCATCGATGGTTTCTATATTGTCGTATGTGCATTTTATAGAATCGTACATACGAGGCATGTAGATTTCCTTCAAACATTTCTCAATTTTTACGATAGCGAAGGAGTACTTCATTTTTGGAATTTTTATTTGATATCTACTGAAATTGAAAAGAGGAGTCATGGTATTGGAGTTTTTTCTATCTTTAAAAATGATGTTTAAATCGATCTCGTTCTTTTTATAATCAAAATTAACTCCTTTCGAAAAAGAAATAATGTACTTCAATAAGTCGTTGTAATTTGTGTTCGACGATTTGTTAATCAATATTGTAAAGGTCGACGGGTTCCACGACGCTTCATCCGTTTCCTCGTCGTAATAATGGTGTGAATCATCTACTGAATGTGAATTTCTCTTTAAAATTTTGTGAGGTTTTAAACTGGTATGCAGATAAAACGCATCCATGCCCACAATGTGGGCGCTGCAGAGACGATCGGTGGGCGTGAAATGAAAATATACTTTGTTCATTTTCTTCATTTCGTGAATCGGGGAAATGTCGAAGCAGCTGTACCATAACCGAAACGGGTAGAGAAAATCGTATATATCACCCCCTTTCGTGAATTTGTGAATTAACCGATTTTCATTTAAATCAAATTGCTTTTTGATGTATTTCAGCGTTTCATCGGAATAAGTGATCACTTCATCGTATTTTGCTGCTTGTCGAACAGAATATTCGTTGAAGGGTGAAAACAATACGTATCGACTTATAAAGTCGTCCAATTCATTTCTTAGAATTTCTTTTTCAAATAATAATTCTTTGACGTTAACCGATTCCTTCAAACTACACTCGAGTTTGTCAAAGGGGTGGTGGGCGTAGATGTTTGACTCCAGTAAGTCTTCGATCGAAAAAGTTAAACTGAAGTGACCGTTAACCACCCTTTTAAGTTTTTTAGCGCTCGTTCCATTTTTGCGAGATTCGTCGGGCTCTCTTTGATTTAACAATGAGAACAAGTATTCCCGGGCGCCCTCTTGATGTTTGTTAACTCCCGTTTGCCTTATTTCAGATTTTTTGATGTCTTCAAATATCAGTTCGCAATTTTCTTTAGTAAAAATAGTCGGCAGACCTAGATTGATTTCTTCGTTGAAAAATGATCCGTCGAACAAACCTTTCGATAGGTGAACATTGTCGGTAGCGGGGCCTTCGTTATTTATCTCGTCCTTCTTATTCGATTCGAATTCATACGCAGTCGCTGATAATATTATAGAAGAATTGATAATATTTCTGGTTATTTTCAATTTGGTGGCCCCTATTTTAATATCGGCGTCGGCGTGGGTAACGCCAGCGTCATTATCTTCATTCTTCTCGCGTGCTCTAGAACTGATTCGCGAAGAAAGTAGATCGATCCGATGAAACGTCAATTTCAGCGAAGAGCCCTGCGGTTTTTCCGCATCCTTATCATGCTTGCGCGTTAAAAGTTCGCTCATGCCCCGTTTCATAAAAGAGCAGATTTTCTTAATTTCTAGTGAAAGCGATTTTTCTTCATTTTGAGAATATTTCAAATTAAAATTTCTTTCGCTTATCAAGTCGAATATTTGATACTCTTCATTGTATATTTTTTGATCGCTCATTTCATTTTTGGCGTGATTTAGGTATTTGATTTTTGTCAATGCCCCGTAGATATAATTTTTAAAATAGGGTTTTTCGTATTCAGTTCTCTCTTCCGTCACCGCGAAAAGGGTAACTAGACAGGCGTAAATAGCGATGTTGGACGAGTGGGAGTAGCTAAAGATGACTGGATATTTTTCCTCTTCGTTCAGCGAAAACTTGTACGTTTTGGTAAAATAGTTTCTTTTGCAAAAAATATTTTCGTTTAGGGGATCGATGTAAACCAGAGAGTCTTCGTGAAGGGGTATGGTCACGACTCTTTCAGTCATTAGCTTGTTGGCGTTTTCTTTAGCTTCCAATAAATATCGCAAGGCCTCTTTTTTCGTAACGTCGCACGAATTTTGAATTATTTGGTACTGTTCGTCAATTTCTTTTGTGACGTCGCAATCGTTCAAAATATCCGTTTCAAATCTCGGTTTGCTGGACTCGAACGACGTCGAGGGAATACTGGATTCCATGGTGAGCGAATGAATCGAGAAAGCGCCCTTTTGACGGTATTAATAACGATTCTTGCGCTCCCGAGAGTCGAGTTAGTCTTCGCCCTGTAAAAAAAAACAAAAAATAAAATTGTTATATATAATATACGATTAATATATTTAGAATTTTGTAAAGTTAAAATATAATAAAGCAACGATTTTAAGTTTTTCAAAATTTTTAAAAACACACACTTAATTTTTTAATTATGACAGAAAAAATAATCGAGCCGCTTGGACATAAATCGTATACGAGAATTAAAACCTACGAAAAAAGGAGGCGCGTTCCATTAAAACATAAAATCGTAAATCACCCCGACCCTTCGGCTAAAACATTTTTACTACCCGAAGACTTTTTTTCTTTCGACAATTTACTACTTCCCGAAGATTATTGCGATAAATCGCCGCCGCGACTCCAAAGGCTGCAACTGGTAACGGAACCCCATCATCATTATAAAACCGCCGACTTCTTTTTGGAAAATGAAGAAAATATTAAAAAACTAATGATTTCTTTGATGGAAAAAATGATTCCCTGGTGGCGGTCCGATAGCAAATCGGCGCCGCCGAAAATAGTCGAACAAGTGAAGGACGAAGGGTGCGAGGTCCTATCGATAAATTGTCTCGGAAACAAAAACCTTCAAGCGTTATTTATGAGAATTCAAAATAATCACTTATTGGGTGAAGAGGATTCGCGAGATTTAGGAGAAAGAGCTATAGTGTCGAATGTCATTTTTATATACGCTAACGGACCTCAGAAAAATCCGACGGGCTGCGTATTTCAGAATCTAAATATCGCCGCGCGAATAACGACGATGCAGAAATCCGCGTCGTTATCACTCCCACCTCCTCTCTATACTCACCGTGAAGACGAATGCGACGACAGCGTCGAAGAAGAAAGCTCCGTCGTCGGTATCGGGTGTCCAAACGAAGGCGTCGGCGACGATGAAGGAGCCCTCAATTTCCCAGAATCTCTCGTCGATGCCGTTACTCTTCCCAGTATCAGTTCTGAAAAGGGAAAAGAAAAAAATAAACACGCGGCGTTTAAGATAAAAATTAAAGGATTCACCTCCAGAATCATCAATACCTATTTAGACACAGCTTTAAAAGTGCCGAAAGTGAAAGGAGGCGCGTTTCCATCTACGAAAATTAAAAAGGTCGTAGGGGATATGACGGTTACGCGTAGTTACGAAAATGCGCTGCAGAAAAGTATTTTAAAACACATGCCGGAAGACGCTTTGACGAAAACCCACCCCATCCGAATAAAAAAAACGAAAAAAGTGTTGTCAGACGAGATAACGCGTTTAAAACTCAACGAAATAACCCACACTCAATTTATGAAACAGCTCGGCGTCAAACTGAACCCTCGTCACGGGGAAATTCTCGACAACATCACCAGACTACGAAATTTAGACGACTTCCCCGAACCGAACATAAAAATTCATAGCGCGAAGTGCGACAATTTTGTAAAAAAAATCGCAACGCCGGGAGAGATAAGATTGAACGACAAAATCAAGCGGTCTCCGACGTACCCACCGAGGAGCGGCAACGACCTTCAACTCCAAAAATTTGTTGAAGAAAGCAAAGCGATACGCTTATTAGATAGAGCTTTCACGAACGCTATGAAAGGCGTTAAAACCGGGACCGTCAAATTTCTTAAAACGCGGTTCGCGAAGTACCTTATAGTGGGGGGCATAGTTTACGGGACGTTTAAATTAATCGTCATCCCGCACTTGTACGGGAGCTCGGGCTGCCACCTGAATCGCGTGAACCCGAACATTCCGGGGCGCGTAGAGTCCGAAAAAATAATGGAGTATTCCTGCGACGACAAATCATCGCACGGAGAAGTAAGAATAGGAAAACACCCTTTTCAAACCGAAATCGAGGTATGGGAGAACGAGCACCCCTCGGGGGGCGAAGTTCATTCTTACGACAACGAATTTTACGCTCCGGTCAGAGGGTACCCTCACTGCAGCGCCAACGACGTGAAAGCTTACGGTAAATGCGGGGGTTGGGGATCCTTCGGCCCAGGGTTTCCGCTTTCTACTAAATTCGACGTTTCGAAAATGGAAAAAGGAACGAGTATAACCTGCGATAAAGCCATGGGGATCTTAGAGGCCGCTGCTGACCTTTCGGTGGGTCTCGTCGGTAAAGTTGTCAGTACGGTGGGTAAAGAGGTCCTCGAGGCTGGAAAGAACGTGTTTAATAAACTCAAAGCTAAAATTTACGATAGTCCGGCGTACGCGACCGGTGCGGCGATCGTCTGCGCGCTTCTAACTCATTCCGTATTTAAAAAAATCGGATTGACGCTCTTCGTGTTCTTCTCTATAATTATAATCGCTTATCTATATAGGAATATTTATTCACCCCTTTTTGATTCTTCGAATCCATCGCGAGAAAATCGAAAAGGCGGAATTGACGACGATGGGGCTGAAACAGAACAAGAAGAGGATATCACGCACTCTAGTTTGACTAACGCGAATAATGACCTTATAAATAAATACACCATTTATATTTAATTTATACACTCACCCGGTTCTAATATTTGTTTGTCTGCTTTATAAAATATAGCGTGTCGAATTTTTTTTAAATTTTTGTTCCACTTGGGTCACACGCGACAACTCACTCATGCCTCTTATAGACCAGGAATAAAGTTTCGCCTAAAACCTCCGATCTTTTTATACTTTTTTTCCCTCACTCAATAGCAAATTATTCTGTATTTTAAAAAGATATTTTTTATCAAAATATGTCATGATGCGTGCGGAATTTGCAGATGACAATGAGTCATCGTGCGACGGTAGTTCTATTCAAGAATAAAAAATAATTTATTAAAATTTACTATCTACTACGTGTCTCAATTTTAAAAATTAGGAATTAAATATTATATTATAATATTAACTAAATATTATTTTATAAGTTGTTTATGGGGAATACATTGTCGTAAAATTTAGGACCAAATGAGGAGCGTTTAAAAAAATTTTTCTTTATTTATTTGCAAATGTGACAATTTTTGAGAAATTAATTTTTCAACGATAAAACCGAAATTAAAATTTTAGTAGAAAACGTGTCAAAGGTTCAATCGTCTAAGTATTGTTCTTTTAAGGACCTTTCTTCGTTGAGTAGTCGTTCTTCTTCAGCTTTTAGTTCTTCGTTTCTTTTTCTTTCATTATTCAAGACACTTTATATATAATATATATAATAAATATTAATATAATATATATTTATATATATATATATATATATATATATATATATATATACATTAATTATTATATATATATATATTTATATATATCAATATATATATTATATATAATATATAATATATATATATATATATAATATATATAATATATATATTATTATATATCAATATATTATAATATTATCATATTAAATTATAATTTAATATCTATAATATTATCTTTTTAAGGCCTTTAATAATTATTATTATAATTATTATAACTTATATATATATATTTATATTCATAATATCATATATATATTATTATTATTATAATATAATATATTAAATTATATATATTTATATATATTTATTAAATTAATTTATTTAATAATATATAATAATTTTATATACATAATAGTTATGTTACATTTATGTTAGATGCAAATGTTACAATGTTTTATTATCTGTAATATTTTATTATATATTTATATTTTTATATAATTATAATTTTATTATATATAATACCTATATTTATTATATTATTTAATTTATACTATTAGTTATATTATATTATATATTAATTAATATTTATATTATCATATAATATTAAATTTATATTCATATATATTTATTATATTAATATTATATATATAATATTTATTATATATATTTATTTTATATTTCTATTAATATTATTAAATATTATATTATTTAATTATATTTAATAATATTAATTATATTATTAAATATAATTATAAATTAACTTATATTAATTATATATATTAATTATTTATCTATTATATTATTAAAATTATTGTTTTGTGTTGTTTCTGAATTTAATATATTACCTCATTAGATTAAAATGCATTTTCAATTATTTTTCTTTTCATTCTTGCTGACGTAAGTCTTTATTCTTGGTTCTATTATTCACTATTTTCTGTTCTCATTAACTCGAGTTTTTTATTATACCACCTCTTATTCGGCTTCGGTCTTAGAAATCATACAGGAGACTCTCCCTATCATTTGCCGAGCAAAATCTCGGAAAATAGAAGTGAGATTTCTTCTTGATTAAATGTATATGTGGTTTGTTGAAATTCATAATATCTCGCTTGTCACCACTACCTCGGTTATCTTGGCGTCTTCCTTTGATTATTCTTATTTATTTATTGAACAACTATTATTTTTTTATATTTTTATTTATAAAGTTCTATAAATGGGGATAAGTTTTTCCCCCCTACTCCCCCTCATTTTTCTTTCTTAAAATTATAGAAATATTAATTCTAGGACTATCGAGTTTTAACAGCATTAATTTAAATGAAATTATATAATTTCTCCATTGAAACAATTAATATATACACTACAAGTAAATTATATAAAATTAAAATAAATAATATAAATTTAAATTTCAATAAATCTAATATTTTAATAATGTGTTTATAAATTTCTGATTATTATCTCTATTTATACTTATAATTTTGTTTTCTATTTTATCATTAGTCGAATAATTTAATAAATAAACTATATCATATAAAAGAAATTCCCATGCTGCTTTTATCAAATTAAGAGAGCGAGTTAATAAGACGCGAGGCCCCCGCTGCTTTGATTTTGATTTGTCGGCTGCCATCACCGCATTTAAGTACGCGTCTCGCGTTTTTGGAGAGCGTATATTATAAATAGGGCACGGAAATGGACAAATCAAATAAATAGGGCATAATGAAACTTGTCGCTATGGTAGCGCTATAATAATCCTCCTCAGTTTTCCGTATCTGCGAATAAATGGGTATGGTGAGTGAGCAACTACTAAATCATGATTGTATGTAAAATTCAAAGCTGCGCACTTAAATACTACTCCATCTGATATAATACGATTATAGCAAAATTCATGGAGAAGGCGCTTCCCTTAACGTTAAAATTAAGAGTGTCTAAGTTATTATTACTTGATCAGTTATTTTTCAGAAGTTCCAGTTTGCATCTATCCTACGAGAACTCAAGATAACACGCGGAATATTCGTGATCTTTTCTCTCCGCAATAACCTTCTCTCGTTGAGAAAAGCAGTCCGAAGCTTTTTTCCATATTTTACAAAAAGTTTATCCATTAAAGTGGAGGATTGTGGTGTTTTTAATGACCATTTTACATAAATTCGGAGGCTAAATAATCCTAATATTGAGATCGCCAAGATAGTTTAATTTTTATCTAATAATGAATACGAATCGCCGAAGTAATTCATATATTAATAACTATACTTCTCCATCATTTATCAGAAATGGGGTTTATATACAAATAGCTGTTTAATTTAGCAGTTTACATATTTAAATAAACTGAAATTGATAAATCTATTCTTTAGAATTTAAATATCGTTTTTACAGTTTAATTAAAATTATTATTCCTTATCATCAATCAATCAAATTTTTAGGAGAAAAAAGTGAATGGTCTTATTTTATGCTTTGAACACCTCGATTTGAAATTAAAGTTTGAAAATGAAAAGTTTATTTTATTATATAATTCATAATATTTTATCATAAATCAAATTTTTAGGAGAGAAACTGTCTGATAGTCTTCTGAGAAATATTCTAGCTTAATAGACAAGGTTAGTTTTTCTAATCTAAATCTCATTTCACAAAAAATGTTTATAATTTTGATAGAAGTGATTATATCTTTATGCGATCCGATCTTTAACTGAGAAAGGTAATGATATCCGGTAAGTTGCATATAATATTTACAAAAGACTATTTTACCAAATAACCCCTATGGGTCTTAATAATATTCATCATTATCGTCTATCTAGTTTATTAGGTTAGGTAATGTATTACGTTCCATTAGTAATTACTTTAATAAATTGAAATAGGAAAAAAAGAAACTATGGTATGTTATGAAATAATAATAAGCTGAATTTTGGGTAAATAGAATCTTAGATTAATTTAAATTTGTTTTAAATATAATGTCAAATTTTTAAGAAAAATACAACATATAAAAAATTACTTATCAAATTATAATAAACTGAGATATACCAAACGCTCATCGCCATCTTTTAAATAAGATGGGATAGTAATTTATGGTTGGAATATTTATAATATATTATTATCATATAATAATTTAATAAATTATATATTTTGAAAATCTATAATTAGTTGTATAAATAATTTATAATCATATATTCTATAATTATTATATAATTATATTTATTAATTTTATATAATTAATTAATTATATATAATTATATATTTATTATTATATTAATATTATATTTAATTATTATATATAATATATATATTTATATTATTATATAGTAATATATTATATATATTTAATTAATAATGTATTATATATATATATTAATCATTCTTCTATAATATTATATATTATAGGTTAGTTATTATACTATAGTAGAAGTATGATATATTATAATTATTGTACGTGTAGTATGAGTAGTAACAATGAAAGAATTAAAGGTAGAGATGGCGAGGGAGGGTATAATTGAATGATTTAGAACGGTAATAGCGGTAGGGTAGTATATTATATATTATAGTATATTATATAGGGACGATAAGGGGGATATAATGGGTATAGGAGTAAATAGTAAAAATATAGTATGTACTATATATGTAGTATTTATATTATATTATAAGGTACTATTATAAATGTTAAAACGTGCCTTATTATTTCCGTTAACGTCACCCATTTCTTCCATACCCGGGTTTTGTGGATGAACTATGAGTATATTGAGGACCGCACATATTTTTTGAGTTTATTTTCTTATACGAAATTCATTTTTCGGTCAAATTAATGTTAGTCAATTTTATTACCTTCATTATTAATTATAATAATTTTTTTTTTTAATTTTACTTTTTTAGTTATTGCACGGGATTTGATCGCGAACTAACAGAAGACATAAGCCTAATGCCTGCGCTAAGGTATGCGCAGATGCGCAGCTTCATCGCTTATTTATTTTTTAAATAATGTATTTATTCGACGATAGTCCGTCATAATTAAAAAAAATGTAAAAATGATAAATATATTTTTAATTTCCGCAAAAAAAAAAAAAATTAGCCTCATAACCCTGTTAATATTAATATTGCTCCTTTGCCGAAATTATATTATTTAATGGATGCAGTTTTTTGACCACTAAAAATATCAGGTCATTGGTAGAAAAATAGAACAATTTTGAAAGAGAAATATCCTAAGTGAGGAGAGAAAACTTTTTTTGAATAAGACCGATAAAACGGATAAAATCTTCCATAAATGTGCAACAAGTGCGGGCGAGAGAATAAGAGAAAACGACTGAAGAAGTTAAACATAACGCAAAATCAACAAGCACAATTACGAAATATAACGGAGTCAACGTATGTACGGCTAAACAGCGAAGGCAATTCAATCCAAATTTTTTATTAAAAATGGCAAGCTGAGCAACTCGACGAGCGATAGAATTAAGCAGAAGGAAGACAAGAATTTAAAAGACGACTGAATTAATTAGGGATAATTTAAGACGAATTTCTATCTCGAAGATAGATTTAACCACACCCCTTAAATCTAAGCACGAATATAATCACAGCCTTATTGAAGTACGGACTATTAGTCTCATTGAGAACGTTAACTTATCACAAAAGGATTTCTTTGCGTAGGAATGAAATATCAATGCTAGAGCAACGGACATCAGAGACAGAAGTCGAAAAGAACAGGAGGAGAAAATCGATGCAACAGCAGGATTGGACCGGTAGAAAACAGAGTGAAAGATAAATAATTAACCCGAAGTGTCTGAAATGGAATTGATATTCGACACACTGTTAACTTTCTGCGAAAAAAGCTAGTATTAAAATATAAAATAATACGTTTAAATTATATCGATCTTGTCAAAGGAGGAAATATAAAGGGAAACGATAACGACGACGACGACGAACACGACGACCACGATCGAGATCGTACTGACGACGACGACGAGCACTGACCGGACACGGACGCTACAAATACTATCGAATCCGGTGCAAGGGCACTGGGCGGATATGAGGCAAACATCTGAAATTAATCGAAGCCCATAGGTGCTGAGGCTTTTCATGAGAAGACAATGAAATGTATGACTCTAAACTCAGATGATAAGAAAGATAGTTCAACATCAAGATTCGGATTTTACAGAATAGGAACTACTTGCTCGGGCAAGGGAAGGGCAAAATTATTAAGATAAAAGAAAAAGGCCGTAATCATCAAAATACCAGACGATCAATTCGCGTGCAAAAAGAAAGTATAATTACCTTTACTAAAAGATTAACCTTCGAAAATAAGGTTTATGAACAAGGAAAAATCTTCTTTGATTCCATATGAGAACCACCACCAATACAAAAGAATACTTTAGCGCAAGACGGTTGGGGATAAAATAATTTGCAGTTAATGCAAACTAATTCAGGCGACTATTAAACCAAAAAATAAATCCGAAGAATTGTTCTGCATTTTGAAGAAATCACAGAGCATGAGACCGGATCCCAGCAATAAATTGAAAGAAAGATTCGACATGAACAATTCAAAAAATAAGCTTAAAAAAAATAAATGAATACGAACGGCATGGATAAGATGAGAACGAAGAGGATAATGACATCGAAATACAACAATACACTAGTGGAAAAAAAAAAACCGAATTTTTCAAGTGAAGTTCTGGAAAACTTATATCACCGACTTCCAGAAAAATCATGTCAGGATTGAACGATAGTTTAATATATTGCTGAAATGGGTGGGCATCTTCTCAAGAATAATTAAAACTTCGTATTTGAAAATGAAAAAAATTTCTCATCTGAGAGGTCATTTCCTATCATTTCGAAAAATGTAGGTCGAAAAATGAACGGAAAGATCAGAAACGGGATGGATTCAGTCGTTATTACCTCCGGCGTAAGACGAGTGAGTGATCAATCTTTCTACACTTCCAATTCTCACGGGGTCGTTAAATAGTAAACCAATAATTTCTATTAACGAGAACAATTCAAGACTGATTTCCAGCCCAGTTCACATATTCCCTGTCCAAAGCAAATAGTGAACAACAACGTCAAACGCAAAGTTGTCTTTATTAAATTACTAAACCACCCCTCGAAAACGAAGCCCCCGGTCGCGCATTGCAACTTCGCACAATTGGCCAGGATGGAAAAAAGTTCTTTCGTACTCAATCGCATTAGACTGAACGATTGTTTTTATTCTTCGCACCATCATATGGAGAGAAAGATAATGAACCCCGAGAAGACGGCGAGACGCGGGGAACTAGCGCCTCAAATAAAGAAGTAGAATTCGAAGCCGGTTGCGGAAAGCTAGAGAAAAAGAAAAAAGTTAACCGCGAATGAAGGGATTCAACACACAGATACCAGAAATGAGAGCTACTCCGATTCCTCTACTCCCAACTCGCTTCCAGCACGATGACGATGCACCTAACTTCTTTGCTTATACGGAGAGAAAATGATAATATGGGCAGATGTCACGGGACGAAGCGCCATCAGAATACAAAGAGAAGAATTCCCTGAAAAGTGTTCGGAAGAAGAAGGCCTTCCACCTCTGAAGCGGATGCTTTTTTCTTATTTGGTGAGAAACAGATAATATCAAAAAAGTGAGGTCCCGGGAAGGTAGATGGAATAAAAAGAAGCTGAGTATTCGAAAAAGTTCGCGAAAAATCGAGGAGTTTGGACGTAAGAGGTCAACACATAGGAACGAGGTTGAGATTCTTCCGATTTTCATCCTATGGCATTGCGATATCTTAGCCAACTCTTAACTTCCGTCAAACCTTGAAGGCAACCCCTTGTATCGTCACGGAAAAAAAATTCCCATAGCATTTTCTTCTCAACCCACGAAAAACCCATCCGGATTTCGCGCGCGGCCGCTTCCACCGGATTGCCCATTCACAAAAAACAAAAAAGGAATATTATATATGTGAAGAAAGACGATACTCATAACATCGTACAGATCTCATAACAGGAGCATTAAATGAAATCCGCCCTCACCCCTTCCGCTACTAAACAATGATAAATTACAGCCACCTAACGGATGAAAAAGGAATCTTTCTTTGGATAACACGCCGAGATTGTTGGCACTATGCTTCGACATCGGACCTCTGCCGTGTGTCAACACTCCTCGTTACCCATAATGGTCAATAATAACTTGATTTATCTGTTTTCAAACCACCGCTTGAAATCAGAAGTGTAAAAATGACAAATAAACACCTCCGTACAATAATTGGAAGAAGAAAAAAAACAACAAAATATTCAGCGGTTAAAGCAAAAATTTGAGACACTGGAAGAGGAAAGCTCGACATAAAGACTACACTAGCGAATCTTCACCAATGAAAATTGCAATATTGGCTTCTTCGATAAAGCGTTACTCGCAATTGTTGAATAAATTGCTGATCGAGAATTACGAAAGAGGCCCAATAATAGCCGATTTGTTTAAACACGGAACTAAAGAAACAATTCGGTGCGCGAATATACTACTGAGCGAAGAAAGTAACTTAAATGATTCAGCAAAGATGTTAATAAGGTGGGTTCAATTTGCTTACGAAAACTTTAGTAACTTCTATTTATGGAAATTATATCGTAATCGCGACACGGAGAAGTGAAATAAATAATTAATGTTACTCCCTGATGATATTGTTAGTACAAGGTTGCTCAATGTTTCTAAAAAATTAGCATGTTTTTCGAGAAAAAAACCACAAACACCATTGTCCATGCTTACTCTTGGAGTTTAAAACAGAATCGTAATCTTCGAATCGATCTTGACAAAGATAAAACCAGAAAAAATTACCAAAACTTCGCATAATGAAGACGCGAATACAATTACTTATTAAACAGGAGAGGAAAGAAAAAAATGAGAAAGCGAAAAAATGGAAATCTTACCGTAATACTTTTTATTCTTTTCAGGAATTAGCAACGACAGCGATACAGTGAAGAATTATTATTACGGAACCAATAAACAGACAGATGGTGGGAAGGAATAAGAAATGATCCAAAATTATCAGCTCAAATCACAACACAAACTCTTCGACACACAAGCGTTACTTTTAAATATAATGAGAATATGAGGTTACGCAACAACGAATATAATCAATTACTAAATACTAATACTAATAATAATAAATAATACTAATAATAATAAATAATAATAAAATATGAATAATAATGAATATAGAAAGTAAATACCTTCCACATCATCTCTTTAAAATTTTTTATCAGAACCAATATAAAACAATGTTTTTCGATTGAGAACTCTCATCAGATTCTCGTTGTAAACTTACGCAAAATGAAATATCGGAATAGATATATGCATCCTTCGCACTCTCAGTTGGAAGAGTTAAAAAAATAGTCCCACTGAGTATGAAAGTGTCAAGCAAGAACCAAGACAAAAAATCGAAATTTTTCTAAAACTCATTTTCTAATTTCTAACGCCATTGCGCTCATCTAATTCATCAAATCTAATACTGGAAAATGAAAATTCATTCGTTGGACAGAAAAAAATGCATCTTCAGGATATCGACGATTACAGTTCTAAGACGCGAGGCTCAGAAAAAATACGGATTAAAGAATACCACCCACTATCCGCTATAGAGCTGATATGAGAGTAGAGTGAGCAGATATTTACCAAATGAGAAAATGGGAATATTCAGTTCGTCGAAATATCTTTCGAAATTTGGGTGAAATATCTTCCGTCGGCTGTACAACTTATTAAAAAATCAGAAAGTCCCTTAGATCTTATAGTTTTAAAAAATATTATTCTTGAATAAAAATATTATGTATTATAAATACAGTAGGTTTGTAGCCACGCCATCGCACCCAATAAGACAAAAATTCCAAATAAACCATATAGTTGAAGTATTTGCTAATAATTGCCATATAATGAGTGAAATAATTAAAACGCTCACGTTACGATCTTCAATATTTCTATTAATGCTAAAAATATAAATAATTAATAAATAAATAAATATAAATATATATAATATATAATAATATTAAATAATAATAATATATAATAATATATAATATATATATTATAATATATAAATATATAATAATAAATAATAATATATTAAAATATATAATATATATATATATAATAATAATATATATATAATTAAATACGTAATTAATGTTTCATGTTATTCCTTATTTAAAATAATATAAAAATAAATATAATATAATTGTTGAAATTAGTATGGTGATATTTATGATAATCTCAAAAAAATAAGTGATACTTGCAAGAACGTTTACTCAAATTTTTCAATAGTTAAAAAAAAAACGAGATTATTAACTCAACGTATTCAAAAAATTTCCATTCCTGGTGAAGAAAACCGTAAATATTTAACTCTCCATTTTCCATTAATATAAATTTTATTAAATAGAATTTACATATATATATATTGTAACGAAAATAAAGTTATTTTTCATAAAATTATTAAAATTATAGGATGAATTTTTCCAATGAAAATACTTATTGGAAGGCATAGGTTCCTATAAAATCTCATCACATAGATGTGTATCGACATGATAGTTTAATTTAAATAAATTTTAATATTTAATAAATTCTTTTATCTTTTAATTATATTATTTTCTTCCTTTCTATCGACATAAATAAGTGTGGGATGATGAAAAAGCTCTAAGCTGTATTATCTTCTGTTATGTTGTTCGTATAATTAATAATTAAATTAAATTTTAAATGAAAATGTAATTTTACTTTTATAGTAGTAGTCAATTTAGTGATCTGTAATTTTCTAAGATTTTTATTTAAGTACATTATATATATTTCTCTTCAAATTTATTATTCAATAAGGTTAATTATATGAATCGCCATAAATCATTATTTCTTTCTGCTTGAGATTTCTTATAATCGTATATATTTTTAATAATCTGTGATGTTGAGTATGTGAGAGGTTAATTCATAAATTTTTTTCATATACTATTTAGATAATGCATATAATTCTATCTCCCACTTCTAAACAATATTGATTTATTTTCTTCTAAAGGTGCAATTGACTCAGAAATGACTATCTCATACTGTCAGTGCTCTTCTTCAATCTACATTAGAAGAGATCGACGCCGCGTCTAACTCACTGAAGCACACGTGAACATTGATCTTCCTGAGATGATGTACATGAGACTAATTCACTCGACCAAGAATAACGAACATCGAGATGATATATATAATAATATGATGTATGTCAAGCATAGGGTGCTTTTAAGTAAAAAAGGAAATTCGCTTGTAAATAAATGATGCACATGCTCCCAATGTTATTCGACTCTAATACTTGATCTCACATTCCCTTTTTTTATTTATTATAGGCCTATTAAAGCTGCTGGAAATTTCTAAGAATACTTTTGACACGTTGTTGTGTCTGCTGCTTGCTTGCATGCTAGATGCTATATGATGACGAGATGCACTGCAAAAAATTTCCGCCAATATCATCTTTCATTTTCGATTAGTTCTATTCTCAAATTCTTTCTACTTTCGTCGAACTCTAACTCATTCAAAAATAAGATCTTTCGCTAAGTTGTTTTTTATATTCACTTGGGTTATAATGAAAACATACAGAATTGCTCGTATGAATAAAGTGTTAATCGAAAGCTTGAGTATGTTACTGAAATTGTAATCGTTCATAAAATTGTATCGTCAGACGCTTTTATACTTTTTATTTAAAAGATTCCATAGGATTATACGCTTAAGCGATCTTGTTGATGCTGGTGAAAAATTATTTTTAGAGTCTCATTATAAGGTGTAATTCTCAATTATATTGTCAATACATAGTATAATTAATATCTAAGTTATTATATTCGATACGTAAATGATTGGAGTATGAATATGAAATGTATAAGATTACTAACGATTTTCTCCACTAAAATTTCTCTATAATATAATAATGATATTTATATCCAAGTATGCATCAGTGTTTTTGAACTAGTGTAATAATAACACATCCAATAAAAGTACCGCGGTGAGGTCATCTATGGAGTTCTTAAGTTATTATATATTTCATACTTCATAGAGTCATCATCAAATAAAATCATTATGAACCAAATTTTAGATAATACTCGTATGCTGATATAACGATATAAAATATATTTAGGTTTAGTTCTATATCTTATATCGTTAATTTGAACATGATAACGTAATTAAGAGCTCAACATTTACACTTAGCATATATAAAAATCGTAGATTATAAATAAATAATAGTTTAAATAAATATCTATACATCATCTCATTTATAAGTAGAGAGTATATAATTGGCATAAATCGAATTCGCTTCTAGTATCCTATTATAGAAATCCTTATAAACATAACCTCTATAAAACCCTACATATTAAATTAAAATATATTAAATAAATCATAAACGCTTATCACATTGTGCTCTCTTATAGAGAGAAAGAATTATAGATTAAATTGACTAGTTTTGCGTTATGATCACCTCCACTCACGCATTACGAGTCTCTCCATTTCTCCTCCACAGTCTTGAAGTCTCCAAAATAACTACATATTGTACTCTTAATATACGTCGCTATCATAACACGATAATATCCTAGATAACGCCATTTAGATCAGTGATGACGACTCTACGACTATCTTATAGAGGATACACACGATGTAACCGTAATATAATTAGGTATAAATGAACTACCTAGAAATTCCACACTCCCCACTCATGTGAATTACAGTTAATACACTAACAATATAGCACTCAGAGAATTGAAGTGCAGTCATAAGTATAGTGATAAGTGATATAAGTTTGAGGAGCCATCGAAGTTAGGCATTATAGTTTACTTAGTGATATTGATTAATGCATACTATTTAAGACTCCACTAAAGAGACACAAATATTATAAGCAAAATACACATTCCAAATGAAAGATAACGTGTGTTAAAACTGTATTAGGTACTAGAGTACTTATGAGTGCACATTCGACTCATAAATTAATTAAATTAATAATAATATATGTATACTCACAATAGAAAAGCACACTAAATGTATCTATTTAGACAATATTAGCATAATATTTAATTTGCATTAATATGAGTCATATATATACAGGGATGATGAGATATTGGAGATTTAAACAGTTACAATCGAAAATATATTAGACACATAACTGGATCTTATAGCAATCTAATAATATTAAGTATAATGTATATTTAATAAAAATCATTTACAGAACTAGACTAATTTATGGAGAGTCTTGAAAGGATTTTATATTGAAGTTATCCATAATTATTAATCCACTTTCATAAAAAATAATGTATACCTCCAACTCTATAATTGCCCTCTCCTCCGAACACTCTAATGAGTGATTCTCTGAGAGAGATAGAGAAGTTCTACACTCATAAACATAAACTTTAATATTTTGGTATTTATAGATGCACATTTTTACTTATTAGCACACTCCTAATTACATAATATTAAGAATTGATTATATATTATTATTAAAAACAGTCACAAATGTTATAATGAAAGTCTAGTATTATAAGAATAAATTATGTAAGAACAAGTTAACTGAAACATAAAAATCTCTACACTGGGTGTAAATCACACATTCTATGAATTTCTGAAGGCTATTATTAGGGAAAACGAAAACCAGAGTTCCTCAATCGATAAAAAAAAGAAAAGACATTTATACGATGGTTATTAAAAAACGTCACGGGGGGATTTAGTATTCTCAAATAAATCACATATTGATTCTACACACGTCTGTTACAGGCATCTTTATAATTTCCTGTTTACTCAATTCTTGAAGACCTTTATATAAAAATATAAATATTATGACGAGTAAGTTCACAGATGGAGAAAAGCGAAAAATGGTATACCGGTAATACGTCAAATAGCACTAAATCTTGCTCCGAAAAAACTCATTAGTGGGACGATTATCGACTAGAGATAAAGTGCATCGTTTAATGTCTAATAAATAACCATCTCTAAAGTGAAGAGAGATTGAGTTTAAAAATCTTTACTTCCTTTATATTTCAGAGTTAACGTTGTATAGTGCATGTACCTGGAGATTACAAACAGATATAGAGATATACTAAAATATATTAATTATCAGACGTTATATAATTTGAATTCTTTAGTAATTTTAAGCCATGAAATAATATAATAATAAACTATAAATTATGTACTCCACCCAAGTCATCAGATAATTTCATGGGATTACCGTCAACGATACTTCATTTATTAGGAATTTGGGAGTCACGTATAAATCCATTCATCATCATCCAACCTCTAGAAGACTCAGTAAATAATCAATAGTAAATACTTTAAAGTAACATACTGGTGGTATATGCTAATATACAAGATGGGAGCAATGACTAAGACAAACCAATTATTTAATAATATTGAAAAGATACAGCGTTACTGACGATATATTAGGATTACGATTTAATTTGCAGAAAACTACACTCGTAGCATATCATTTCAAATAATATTTAATATTCAGTATAAGAGCATAATTTATTCTATGAATGATTTCAAATTTAACATAAGAATAATGTACAATCATGTATAGCGTGAATAAGTGTCTATTATGATGAGTTATTTGTCAGAAAGAGAAAAATTGTAAAAGGACAAATACACGATAATAATAGAATAATTGAAAGTGACATAGGAAATTTATAATTCGATACGTCTCTTCAGTGCAAAGACAACTAAGCTATAACATGTTCAAGCAGCAGCAGCAAGCAAAAACCATACCTCACACGCTAATAAATTAATGTTAAGTGAATAAAAATTCGCCCATTTAATAGCCATATAAATTATTATAAAATAAATATTAAAAAATGGGAATTGGAGAATTTGCACTCAGTATCTGAGTACGATTAAACATTGGGGTGGACATGGCCTCTATTAGTCGATATCTTACTTAATAAAGCACCTTGGTATACTAAATTTCATATGATTATTGAGTGATTATTCGAGACTATCAATAATGCTACATGTTATATTCATAAGGAGTTCACGTTATGTAAAGATTAAAATAAAATTCTCAGAGATTTACTTAGACATCAGTGGATGGATATCTCGAAATATAATCACCTATTAGATAAGGGAAAAACTCAAATTAATTTCAGTCATAATAAAAGTATTTAAAGGACTCGGAAGAATATATAATTATGTGCAATTACTTAAAAGTTTATGAGGAAAAAAAAACAAATAATAGTGAAAATATATATCCCAATACTCACATTCGTTAAAAAGGACGGATTATAGGGAGTTATACAAAAAGTAACCAGCCCATAGGGTATCAAATCTTTTGTAAATAATAAAATTTTAGTAAAAAATTAATGACTAATGAATACGCAATTAGAATTCTCACTAAGAATTACGTTCAATTATAAATTTTTGAATTACGAACAAACTTAGCGGAAACTGCAGGTGCTTTTCTATTCCCTTGTATGAATGGAGAAATGGGAATCTAAAATAAATTAGAGATAAATAAATTATAAATTTCAAAAAAAATTAAATTAAAATAACTAATTTTACGTAATGAAAAATTATAAATAAGTGACTTAGACTCCATATACAGTACAAATTGTATTTCTTTGAGAAAATATAAATATTGGAATACAAATTTTAAAATAATTCTGAAAAAAGAACTTTTTCGTAACAAATATGAGAGAGTATCACGTATAAAAATCATTATTAAATAATAAATATATGGTATATTTATGGAATAAAAGGAGATTATAATATTCGGTTTCATTACTACCAAGGATAATAGATATTTATGATCTGAATTATAAAGAGTATAGGACTTCATGATTTTTATTATTACTTAACTGAGAATGAGAAATAAAATGTAGAACGTCACATACAAAAAGTAAATCACTGTTTTGAATATCTATCACCACAATTTTTACAACAAAAAAATTAAATATTTATATATTTAGAAAGATAACTAGAAAATTTAAACAATTCACATTATAAATATAATATATTATATATATAATATTATAATTATTAATATAATAATAATATATTATAAATATAATATAATAATAATATTATATATATAATATATAGATATATTAAAATATATATAAATATTATATATATATATTATTATTTATTTAATTTTAATTATATATTATTGCAGTTAATTAGAAAATTTGAAGAACGTAACGTGCGTTTTAATTTACTCACAAAACAACTTGAGAAACATTATTTATAGGTTTAATGGAATTTTGTCTGTAGTAAATACATCTGGATTTAATAGTATGATTTTTACATATTAATTAATAAACCCCCATATAATTAATTTTCAACTGTACCTGAACCTTCATTAACATTTCTAAACTCAGAAATTCATTATCTCTAATTTCTTATACAATAAGTTTACACTTCTGGGCAACTTGAGAGACAGTTTTTTACATAAATACACGTAACTTTCTTAGAGACATTATATTCAAGTTTTCTTATAATCTAATAGTCTACTCTGCTAAACGGTATTAGTGGGTGTATAAGTGATCTTTGTCCGTATATGTCGCTCGCAACGTGTACTAGAAATAATCGATAATCGCGATATCCTGATAGATAACATATTGTATTATCTCTCCAACGAATGAATACGTTTTATCATTCCGAGACCTGATAGATCATGAATACATTAATGAGCGTGACATGGTGATATAAATAAAAGTATAAATGAGTAGAAAACTTCGATTTTTTTCCTCGGGATTGCTGCTTCGCACTTCTCAATTACTCAGGAGCTTTATTTTAACCCAGTTCCTTCCGATAGCGAAATTAGCGAGAAAAAAATATATTGTCTTTTCTACTAGTTATCTATCTTTCGCAATATCAATTTCATATTATTTTGTCGAGTTTGTACACAAATTCTGATGAAGTCTCAAATCAATCATATGTTACCTACATGATTTAGGTTGACATTATATATTCTGCTGATAGTAATATTTAGTAGATTATAGTTGAAGATATATATCAAATCGCTACCATGGTTATCATCACATCACTGTAGACCGTCCTTTCCGTTCATTAATCATGCCACTTAACTACGCTTTTCAAAATCTCGGCGTATACTATGTATAATAAGCTATTACTAACATAAAATACTCAATTATTAAACTATATTAATCTAAGGTCTCTAAATTGACTTTATATTTAACTAACTGCAACATATAAATAGCACACAAATAATAAATATAAAGACTACTAAGAACATCATACATGATTTTTATTCTTAGATTAAGGTAATTGTGAGAACTTTACAGATATATGTTTCTTCCTATTCTTCGGTGTATTTCTTTTATATTTTTTTTCAATTATACGCATAGGATATTATCACGTTTACGTTCTTGTGAGTTATCAATCCTACGTGCCCTCTCGCAGAGACTACTCTTGCTTATCTGATAATAATATACTTATAACTTTTAATTAATTGCTTATTTATTATTGAAACATTTTTAATATTTTAAAATGCTAATTCGAAATTTGTGAGACTTGATTACAAACCAATATATACGTGTGTTATAGGTTATCTCTGGGCTCTGTTCAAATTTTAGTAATTACCACGTGTAATGATGGCTGTATAGATGGTAAGAGGAATAAGAAAACTATACACTGTTTTCTATTTTTTAATTATTAATACTTTATATAGGCGAATAGAATATCATATAGTCTTATGTGGTAATCAATCACACAACCTGGAAATAATGACCACAGAAAGTTGCTATCACAATCCATGAGTTAGAAATATACACGGAATGATACTTAAACTGTTCTCTCGTCTAGATATCAGTGATCTGACACGAGTACGTATCGTGTTACCACCATACTATCTATCCCAGCTCCTCTGATCTTTCAATCGAGCTCTTTTCATATTAATATTCCACCACAGCAACTCACCACTCACGCTAGCTTGACTGTCTATGTCTCGGGACTCTGCTGATACTCATCAGGGATAAACACCAGGTTTTCTTTTTATTCAGCTTTACTCCACTCTCTGTCTCTTGTTCTACTCTGTCGCAGCCCGTTTTACACGCTACTTAGCTGACATAACACATGTTTATCCGATCATAATTCTTTTATCGGGTCCGGTGCTACTCTCCATTGTTGCAGTATTTTAGTTTGATTACAGCTATTTTGTCTGTGTTTTATTTTGTGATTTCCTTGATCTACTTTCATACTTATGTTATTACTCCAGCGGTATTATATGATGGCTCTCTGTCCTAGCGTAACACTTCTTACTTTACTCTTTCATATTACTTCGAACTATATCGCCCATATTCTTCAGCTGTTACTATATATTAATCCCGATAGGAAATGATGCATTATTATTCATGATTTATCTCTGTTACCTTGCTTATCCCCGGGGGCGAAGATGTGTTGCGAAGGGATTCCTGTGCTTTGTTTTTTTTAGCCGTTACGAATAATGTTACGACAAAATGGTAGCGCGGAAATTAAACGTTCTTTACAAATAATAATATTCATGATATACGTCAAACTCTCTCGGAATGCAGCTATTGTTGTTTATTCAGGCTAAAACCTATCATACCTCTTCTACCCGGTGGACCAAACATCTGATTAAATTGACGCAAACTTTTTACAAAGTTTATACTATTATGAACACTAATCTGATGCATTAACGCCTAATACTAGTATATTGTTTTCCCGTGTCTGATCGAAATCACCTCGTCCTGCGCCTCAGCGCGTTGGGATAACATTTCAACTTTAGCTACTGTATATTTATCGAACTAAGATATGCCGAGGATAGCGCCGCTCGATTGACATATGTTCAGTATCTTGCACGTACATTAGGCTTCTCTTCTTGCGTTAGATTGATATCAGCGACTTACGCTAAAGATCACTACTAGCAAACTTCTTTATTCAAATCGCACCGTTTCTCTCGGATGCTGTCTGTTATATTATTTTACATATATCCTACTATAGTGTCTCCTGTTATTTGTCCTTTAAATATTAATTTCGCTTATTCTGCTATGCAGACTGTCTGCTTTATTTTTATCCTCATCGTCTTCTCAGTACTTTATTAAATGAAATTATAATCAAATCGAATATCACATTAATACCATCTCGTACAAGGTGTTCCAGAACTTATTTTTCTCACGTTTTCAAAGTCATCACTCTCGTTTTGTTATTTC
>JABUQX010058552.1:0-2500 GCA_015478945.1 Trachelipus rathkii
GGAGAGAGGAGTAAGTATTTAATGTAAATTTGCGAAGCTGTTACTCTTTTCGTTCAAACAACTATTTGAATAATGGGTACAACGATATCCGAAACTTACGATTATCGGAAAAAACAATCGATATCTGACAACATTACCTCAAAACGGACTATTAACCTGATGCAGTCTAAAGGTCAAGCGGTTCGAAAGTCTCTTAAGGTAAATAATATGTTTTTGATCATTGATATTATTACAACTATTGTTATTGATGTGGCATTGAAGAAGAGTCTAACTAATAACAAAAATAGAGCTTCAGATGTGGAGTCAGCGATGTATATATTTATATATACATCATTCGGTCGGTATATAAGAAGATCTAAATGTATTATAAATTGTCTTTTTTATTAAAGATTGTGTTGAATCAAGTTGTCTCAAAGCCTACAAGCTATCTGGGCACGGGAAAAGAAAAGAAGCAGCATAACAGGGAATGGACTGAAGATTATTGATGTGATCAAACCCTTTGATGGAGAAGGAGGCAAGAGTCGTGGCTGCTGAAAGTGGAAATGGTAATAATGTCTCAAAAAATCGAGAACGAAGAACTTATCTTGCAATGTTGCTTGAAAGGTAGGCTTTAGCAGTCTTTTTTGGGATGAGTGATGAGAACAAAAACTCTTCAGAGAAGGTAAAAGAAAAATTAAGAAGAGTTTTTGGTGAAAACCCGTTCCTATCTTTCAGAAAGATTTGTGAAAAAAGTGGATCTCCCATCCACTTTTTTCAAAAATCTTTTCACAAACCAATGGACGTCTATGTTACCGATATAAGAAGATTGGCAAGCTGTGCAGGAGTGAGTGGGGAAGTAATTGTAAAAAAGGGCTCTAATGAACGGGTTGCCGGAGAGTTTTGCGAAAGAAATTCGGTCAATGATCAATATTGAAGAATGTGAAATGGAGGAAATTTTATGTAGAGCCAGGACAATCGGTACATCGAACAAAGAAGAGGTCTTTGGTGCGAGCGTGGGGTGAAAAAAAAACAAAAAGAAAAGGAACCTGGAGTTTACGAAAGGAATGTTGAATGTTTCTTATGTGGAGGACCTCATTTTAGGAGAGAATGTAGAATAAGCAGAATAAAACATTTAACGTGTTTCAAATGTGCTGGGGAAAGGACATTTTGCAAGGGATTGTAAATTTAGAAGTTCGGGAAACGAATTGAAGGGAGATGCTGTGCCGGAATCAGCCCTCTGACTTCATGGACCGGCATTTCTCTGAAGAAAATAAAATTAAATGGTAATGCAGTGTTATGTGCAGCAGATTCTGGTTGCACAAAATGGATAGTTAGTAGCGATATAGTAAGAGGAGATGAAAAAGAGAGAATATAATTGCGTTCGACGGAAGGAACGTTGAGAGAAATGGAGGAATGTGAGGTGCCTATAGAGATCGATGGAGAAAGAAGGAAATTTGAGGTTATAATAATGAAAATCCTAATGGCCGCTGCGAAGGTGATCTTGGGAATAGATGCTATCAGGGATTTTGGTAGAGTTTTCATTAATAAAGAGGGAGGATGTTTCGTGAGTTCGAAAGAAAAATTTAATGATATTGATGGAAAATGTGATAATGAAAGGTATTGGAAATCGATGTCAGGGATTTTTCGGCAAAATTTAACGGGAAGTATTGGAGTTGGAGTGTGAAGTGGAAGTGGAGGGAAGGAGAGCCTGTGCTAAAGAACAAGCTCGGTATCTATGGGAGGTCGATGAAAGGTGAAACAAGAATGAAATTTGAGAAAGGAATTGATAAGCGGATTGAGGAGTGAATTCTGGTGCCGTGGAGGGGAAGCACAGAAAGAGGAGTACTTCCAATAATGGCAATAGAACAAGAAAACAAGGAAAGGTGAGGCCGGTGTAGAGAATTATAGAACTATTATAGGCGTAGAGAACTATAGAGATAAATTATAGGTGTAGAGAACTATAGAGAATTGAATGAATATGTAATGTGACACACAGCTGATCAGGCAGCGATTTGCGAGCAATCGATTTGAAAGTGGAGGAGAATAAGTGGTAGAAAGAAGTTAGTTGACTTAAAGTTTGCCTATCTTCAAATAAGAATTAGAGAGAGTCCGTGGAGGCATCAATTAGCGATGCGAGCAGTTTAGCTTACGGAGTAGCGTTAGAAATAGAAGGAGAGTTGGTTGAGGACTCGAGCTAGTTGAGGAAAAAGTCTGATTATGGCCATATTAACGTAGCAGAATTGGATACAGTGGTCAAAGAACTGAGTTTGTGTTTAAAGTGGGGACTCAAGAATATTACAGTGATGTGCGATTAAAGAGAGGTTGTTACCTGGGTGGATAATGTGATAAATTCGAAGAAGCAGAGTAAGGTCTAAAGGAGCAGCGGAGATGGTAGTAAAGAAACGTCTGGAGATAGTAACGGAATTAATAAAAGACTTTGAGTTATAATTAAAAATCAAACTGGTTAACGAGAATTTTTGAGAAGTGGCAAAGAGGGATCAAAGATTGCGATAAGGTGCGT
>JABUQX010058552.1:15000-25000 GCA_015478945.1 Trachelipus rathkii
AAAAAAATACTACAACATAAAAATAAATATTTAAAAACTAAACAAATGAAAAATGTGCGTAGACAATTCTCTTAAATCCTATAGAGGGAGTTTGAACCTCTCAAATTAGTGATAACTTAAAAGACGTATAAAAACTGGTCAAATTTATGTGCTTGTAACACCCAATAAAGAAGTCTTACACCAAATCCCCCAAAAAATGACTTTTTTTAACACGATAAGATACTTAAATCAGGTGATAATGGGTTTTTAAACAGTAAATTAATGTATTTGGCTTTGGGATTAGTTTGCTAATTTAGTTGTATCATTATATGTATAATAATTGATAAGTCTTATATGTCACACGACAGAACACTCCCAAAAAATGTGCCTTATTTCGGGTTCTTACGAGTTGATCGACAACAATTAATTTGCAGACGACATTTCATCGACATCCGCAATTCATTAAGATATACAATCTAACCCTACTTAACCTAACCTAACATAGCCTAACCTAGTCTAACTTGACTACCTAACCTCCCTAACCTCGTCTCTCTCTCTCTCTTCTCCTATCATATTATATACTATATCTATTATATATATATATATAATATATATATATGTGTACCTATATATATTTATTATTACATAAATAATAATAATAGTATATATGATATATATTTATATAAATAATTAATAATCATATATATATCCAGATTTACGACGGTATTGCTTATGTTAGGTAAAGTTAGGTTAGGATAGGTTGTTTATGGCTGATTAGGTAAAGTAGGGTCGGTTGGGTACTTAATGATTGTTGATATGTCGAAATGCTGCAAATGCGAATTGGATTTTGCTTTTATATATACTTAGTATGACCTATATATATAGTATTATATTATATTATATTACATATAGTATATATATAATATAAATTCTATTATAATATATATATATATATTATATAGGCCGATATATATTTGTTGTGTTCCTCTTTTGTGAGGCAAGCACGCCTATATAGAGGATGGTGGTAATTAAAGAATCATATTTTGAAATAGAGGTTATTATTCACATAAGTAGAGCTTTCAACTAAAAGATTAAGATGTAAAAACAGATCTCTGTTGAGTATACTCATCATCTTCGTAGGCGAATATATTGTATGTAATACACGGACTCTTCCAGCGTTTTATATATAGCAAACCCTTGCTATTAGCTGAAATATCTGTGATCGCAAATTTGAGTGGCAGCCTTCTTGAAATTTACCTCTTTGGCCGAACATGCGTTTTTAAGATATATAGAAGAGTTACTGGGAGATTGTTATCATTGGAAACGAGATATTATTTTTTTTCTGTCTAGAGTATTAAAAGAACGAGGTTTATATTTTTTCATTTCGACTTATTCTAATTTTGGCTTTCCGCGCAATCCTTAGCATCAAAGTACGAACATAAGTTTAAATTTTTACTTGAAGTTAGAGGATGGAGTGATACACTTAACTGTCAGCGCTTTAACAGGAGTGAGAAGTAATGTTATAAATAATTCTACAGAAATAATAAAACTAAATACATAAAGTTAAAAGTACTTTCAAATGCAACTATTATCTACATTATGTTGACATAAGTAGACATACAAACCTTTGAAGGCAAAAATAGTATACTGCATGTAAAGAATATTCAATACGGCTTAATGGTTTACATCAGAAGGGATCTAAAGACATATTTTATACAATATTTGGAATACATAAAAATACAATATGTTATATATACACACGAGAAATAAAAGGTGGCATTTAAACACAAGGCATATTGGTATATAATCCGTTAGACTAAACATACCAAACATTTAATTTGCAACAAAAAAATACAAAAATGTTCATGCATAATTGATATAAACAATTGAATTATTCACAAGTTAAATAGGCACATTGATCGAACCGTTGAATCCAGGAAAGGTCCAGTATAGGGATATCTCTATGATCATGATTTGATCATGTGTAAGTTATATTTTAAAGATGTAAGTTAGAAGGAAACAATTGCTTGACATATGTAGAGACGAAGTTGCTTGAAATTTAGGCTGCCTTTATTTTGGAGAAAATTTCTTCATTCATAAAGGGAGCGGTCAAAGAACATTTAGAATTCGAAAGGAATCAAAGTTCGTAGATCCAAAAATGAATTTCTGCCATAATCCAACCTTAAAATCGCATGAATAGAAATCATAACAGTAAAGGAAGTTATGGTATATAAGGCGAATAGCTTGAAATTTAGGTCGCTTTATTTGAAAAATTTCTTATACATAAAGGGAGCGGTCACAGAATTAGAATTCGCAAGGAATAGAGTTCGTGTCGGAATCCAAAAATGGAGTTTTGGCATATCCAACTTGAAATGAATGAAAGAAATCCATAACATAAAGGAAGTTACATATGTTGAGATGATCATCGATCTGTGAGAGTTGTGAAAGATGAAGACCATAAGCCAAATTAAATTTAAAATAATTATAATTGAAGTCACGTATGTTATGATATGTTCGTTACTTGAAGTCAATCTTTCTTAGAGTGTTTCATGATATGAGAAAATTTTTAGTATTTTGTGTTTCTTCCTTTTTTCATTTGTTGTTTTTTAGAGCCGTTTGATTTGAAGATCTGGGTGTTCTTCTCCGGGTTCACCAATTCATATAGGGTAGAACTTGCTAGATTGGTGGCTTCTTTTAAAGAGAAGCACACTCTATAAGATGATGGTAATTCATAAGATACTATTTTTAACACGAAGAATTTATTTAACAGATAGTAAAGATATTCATGAAAGTTAAGAACAACAAAGTCCCTTCTATTGAGATACTCTTTCTTCGTAGGCGAGTCGAGCCTTCTTAAATTGGTACCGTCTTTGACGAAGCTGCGTTTTTAAGTATGTAAGGAGTTTGGAGAGAGTATCTTGGAGTGGGGATTTTATTTCTTCTGATTCTTAATAAAATTGTCGAGTAGTTCAACAGGACGGGCTTTATATTATTTTCACTTCGACTTTATGCTAATTTTGCTCAGCGCAAAATTTAGCATAAATGCGTATACATAAGTTAAAATTTTTCACAAAGTTAGAATGGAGTTAGCTTTATATATATATAATATATATTAATTACTTATAATATATATATATATATATATATTATATATATATAACTATATATATTAATATATATATAATATATATATAATTATATATATATATTATATATATATTATATAATATATATATCTTTAAATAATTTTATGTGTGTGTGTGTGAACATGTGTAACTTCATGGCTCCTTTCTGATTACATTCATAGTTGCACTCCGAACATTTCAATAATTTTGTGTGTGTATGTGTTAACATGTGCATCTTCATGTTTGCTTTATAATTACATTCAAAGTTGCACTCAGAACACTGAAATAATTTTATATCTGTATGCGTTAACAAGTGGTCTTTCATGTTTCCTTTATCATTACTTTCATAGTTACACTCATAACATTTGAATAGTTTTATATTGCTGTGATTTAACAAGTGAACCTTTAAATTCGATTTTTTATTACATTCATAACTACAATGGATACATTTAAACTTTCTTTTACACTGTGACATCATTATTCTAATTATTATTATTTATTATTATTGCTAGTATCATTATCATTATTACTTATTATTATTATTATTATTATTATTTTATTATATATTATTATTATTATTTATTATTAATATTTAAATTATTACTTTTATTATTAATAATATTTATTATATCTATATCTCACTTACGGCAAATTTAGTCATTATTATATTATTATTGCTATTGTTATTTATATATTTATTATTTATTAATAAAATATTATTATGATTATTCTCACTTATTGCTATTATTATTTTATTATTAATTGCTAAAATTTTATTATTATTATTATTTATTATTCTTTATTATTTATTTATTATTATTATTATTATTATTAATTATTATTATTATTATTATTATTATTATTATTATTATTATTATTATTATTATTATTATTATTATTATTATTATTATTATTATTATTATGCTTCAGTCTGGTGTTATTTAATACCAACTAATGCAAATAAATGTAACGGAAGTGCCCTTTCCTAGAGTATATAACTATAAAATTAAATTTTTGTACACTTGCAGTATACTATGGAATTCTCTGCCACCTAATATCAGACCACCTGATATCAGCTGGACTGGGAAAAAATGAAACTTTTTTTGCCTGAGGGAAATTGTCCTATATGGCTTTCACTCACACTTTTGGGAAATCTTTTGCTTTTGTTATTACACAGGTCAACAAATTTTACATTTTTTTCTGTTGTCTATGATCCGATTGTTTTTGTTTTTTTATGTATTTTGTTTTTGTGAGTTCAAATTTGGTATTGGTTTTTGTATGTCATATGCAGGTTTGAACTAATCATATCTGTAAACATGGAAAAAATTGCAAAAATTACATTTTTTTTCCGTGAGCAGAGAGACAAAACCATTGGGTATTCAAATAGATAATCTAAATTAAATGTGTGTGTCTTGCACAAGTGTATATGTTGTGCAAATTTTATATCGATAGGACAAATAATGAAAAAGATATAGAGGTTTTTTATTTATAATATATATTTTGCTTTTTTTTTTTTTAGTTTTCATATGATTGACGGCAAAACTGGACCTTTGTAGACAACTCAATATAATATTTTGGAATTCATGACGCAAAATAAACTAATTAATAAAAGGTCTTATATACAGGTCAATAAATTTTTGTTCTCCAGTGTAATAATAATATAATAATACATATATAATAAATAATAATATAATAATAATCAATATATATAAATAATAATAATAATAATATAATAATAATAATAATTAATAATAATAATAATAATAATAATAATAATAATAATAATAATAATAATAAATAATAATAGTAAATAATTTAATAAACTCTAACCAGGACAATAAACATTGTATTTAAGATATGTTCTCTTATGTAGTTTTTTTTTGCGCTGAATTCAAAAAATATTTTGTGTAATTGTCATATAGGTCAGTTTTTGGCCGAAATTCTCATGAAAATTAAAAAAATTATAAAAAATTTTTTTTTTACCATTTCATAAATGAAAAACCGCTATATTTTTTTTATTATTTGTCCAATTAAATTTGAAATATATGCACATCATATATGTTTGTTCAGATACACATATTTTATTATTATACATTATCTGTTTGTCTCTGCTCACGGGGATAAATCTTTTTTTTTTTTTTTTTTTTTTTTGAAATTTTTCCATGTTTACATGTGAATAGTGTAAAACTGGAACTGAACTGGCACACAAAAAAAAAACCAATAGGATTTTTGAATTCTGCATGAAATAAACTGTAAGAAGCGGCATTCTTTGTCTTTGGATTAATTCTTTGTTGACCAGTGTTATTTAAATGTTAGTACTTTGTAGAATTTTATTTTAATTTTTATGCTGCAATGAGATTATTATTATTAACTTATTATTTATTTAATTATTATTATTATTATTATTACTTATTATTATATATTATTTCTATTATATTATTATTATTTATTATTATTATTATTATTAATATATTACTTTAAATTGTTCCTATTATTTTATAAATATAATTATTATTATGATTTTTGTTATTATTTTGTGAATATTATGTATCACTATTGTATTATAATTGATATGGTGGATTACATTAAGCCCAATCCTTAAATCCAATTACCAATTATTTATAATATTTGTATTATTTATCTTGGTAAAGGACACAACACTTGTGTTGCAATTAGTAGCATTATTCAGAAATTGTATAACATTAAGTATTGTATTATACTAAAACCAAATATTATAATTCTGTATGTTAACGTAATTTAGTGTAAATTGTTTAGTTTTATGGTAAAAATAATATTATATAATTATCATTTTAACAATGTTATACCCATATAATTATTATTATTAATTATTATTATTATTATTTATTATTATTATTTTATTATATTATATATTATTATCAGGATTAATACTATGCAGTATTATTACAATTAGTATTAAGTAGTAGTAGTTAGTGTAGTAGTTATTTCTAGTAGTAGTAGTAGTAGTAGTATTTTATTAGTATTTCATTCTTATTATTAATTATTATAATATTAATTTATTATTATTATTATATTTTTTTTATTATTATTTTTAGATTTTTCTTACTTTAATTATTATTATTATGAAAATTATTATATTATTATGGATGTATTATTATTATTATTATTTATTATTCTTATTAATTATTTTATTGATTGTATTTATTAGTATTATTATTATTATTATTATTATTATTATTATTATTATTATTATTATTATTATTATTATTATTATTATTATTATTATTATTATTATTATTATAGTATTATTATTTTATTATTATTATTATTATATTACAGTTTGTAGGGGGTAGGGGAGTATGAGACCATACTGCGAAATTTATTCAAGATAAAAATTTTCTCATATAAAAAAAAAAAAGATATGATGAGCTGAAATTCTAGAGCGCTCTAACTTAAAGATGGGCAAAATTGTTCAAGAGTGCGAACGACGACGAGTCACCAAAGATAAAAAAAAATAACTAGATCAAGCATTCAAAATTATGTTTCTTTTATTTTCTTTCAACCGTCATACTTTTTAACAAATAAATGACAATCATTGAAAGATTCTGCAACTATTCAGACTATGGGAAAATATTCCTGACGTTTCGCAATGTTCTTTAGCGGCTAGCCAATCTGGCATCTTTTTTATATAATTATTGCCACTTGTTTGCTTAAAATTATTACGGTTGAAAATAAAAGAAACAATTGGGAATACTTGATCCAATTTTTTTTAAATATTTTTAGTGACTGTCGTTTCGAACACATGAACTATTTGCCCTTCTCTGTTCTAAATGTTTTTTAATCTAAAATGTCACACACAATGTCAAAATGTCTAAAATGTCACAACTACGGAAGAATTAAAAAAAACAGTTAAGTAACGTTTATAGAATATTTAAATTACATTATACATGAATATCACTCTATCAAATCTAATTTAAGACGAATTTTTAGGTTGAAAGTTTGCAAGACAAAGTAAGTTGAGGAAAAATAGATAAAGCGAGGGTGACCAGACTTTACAATGGAGTTCATGTAAGATTAAATATAACCGTTATAGAGTTGGACAGAGAAAGAATGAGAATGTGTTAAAGACGATGTCACAGACGCGTCATTCTCAGTGAAGGAGGTGTTTGATTGAAGAGCTCAGAAAAGCAGTTCCCATTGTAATGGGGACTGGACTAGCCCAAATGGTCGACCACGAGTCACACCCATAAAAAAAAAGTCCCATACCGCGCAGACGGCGTTAAGTTAAGTTAGTTAAAGTTAGTTAAAGTTAGTTAAAGTTATATTGTTATAGTTAAGTTAGTTAAAGTTATAGTAAGTTATAGTTTAGTTAGTTAAGTTAAAGTTATGTGTAAGTTGTGAGTTGAGATTAACTTATCTGGTGGAAGTTGAGTTGAGTTGAGTTGAGTTACGTTACGGGGGGGGTTTACAGTTACGTTAGAGGTAAATTTTGTTAGATCATTAGAGAAACTCATAAATAACAGATTTTTTTTTTTACAGATGTCTACCATTTGACCTGTCGATAATTTTCTCCCGTCGACCATTTGGTACCAGCTTTGTTGTAATATCGAGAGTAATAAAAGAATTGACGTAACATTTGACTGGCAGATAAGAAAAAAAGAATGGAAAGAGTTATGAGAGCAAGAAGGGTTGATAAGAGATAACCCTAGAATACCATTTAACTAGAACCTGAGTTTCATGGCAAAAACCAATATGTGTGTGACGCCCATACTCCATACAGGATGAACAACGACCCTATATCATCGAAGTAGCTGGGGATATTTAGGTATTAAAAAATGTGAGAGGGCGCATCAGAATTTCGAAAGTCTTAAAGTTTGTTTAGTAAGAGAAATAATACGAGCCTTCCAGGATAGATCACGAGAAATACTAAAAATACTTACCGATACTTTTCCTTCTGAGTTTCCGAACAATTTTTCTATCAATTTGAGCGAAGATAGCAATGTTTTTTTTCAAACAGTGAAGAAGAGCATTCATCAATATCGTGAGATGAAGAATATTGAGTAGCACATTCTCTTCCAATCATAAGATCACAGAAGGCGAGTTCAATGACCTAATCAGGAATCTCTAAATTATGAAAAATAAGGAAGACACTTAGACATGCGGATTACAACAGTAAAATTTTCTACAACATTCTACGAAAGTGGCAAAATTTTACACTTAAAATGAAGGATTCTAGAAAATCTTTTAAACAAAAAGTGATTTCACTAACAGAAAAGATATTGACAGTCTGATGAATGCAATAACTATGAAACACATTTCCAATTAGAAAAGGCTGTTCACTGATGTTTCAAAGACGTGCTAAAGCAGCCCTCTTATGCAATGGAATTAATGACATTTGTTTAAAGCACAAAAGAAGCTTGCTCAAATATGGACAACAATTTTGTAGCAATCGAAAAGAAATGGTAATAGTGGAAGGTTTGTGGTAATTTCAAGGTAATTGCCATTTAATTAAGACTCCAAGCAGGCTACACCAAGTATTGCTTTTTTACGTGAGAGTGGAATAGCCAAGCAAGGGAGACCCATTCTGCAAATAAATACTGACCCCTTAAAAATTATTAATTGACACCTGGAATGAAAAGTGTGGAGAATCCTTTGATGGAACCAAGGAAATTATTTCTCCCGACACTCAATGTTAAACTGGGGCCTTCGAAGAAATTTGCTAAAACTATGATTGTGAAAGTTCCTGCATTCATGTAAGCCAAAAATTTCTACGGGCACAGCTTAGAGAAAGTAAATTTAGGTATATTCATCGATCTTCAAATTAGGCAACATTGTAAGACCATGATTAAAGCAGTACTAAGTGACAAGTAGAATGAGCACTTGAATTCTTTAAAATTGATTTTCTTGGATATTTAAGTGCTAAAAATTCCAGCAGAAGCTGTAGAAGATCCGATTCATCGGCATGTACAGCTAGGGTGCCTTTGATGGAACCAAGCAAATCTTTACCCCGCAACTGCATATTAAGCTTCTTCCCGCAAAATTGTGATAACATGAGCGATAAATTTGGTGAATCCCCCCATCTTAAAATAACAGTAATGAAGCATAAAAACAAAGTCAAAAGGAGTGCTGCCATATTATTTGATTATTACGGGACGATGAAAATAAATATATGCACATGAAAAAAAGTATACCATAGACAGTTCAAAAGGAGACTTCGTTAAGGTAAGTAATTTTATACTCAGATTTTCTTCTTCATATTATTCTGAAAGTGCTGCTGTTTTTAATCAGCTAATCAATCAATTTGAATTTTTTTGTGTGTTCAATTACCCACAAATGAAAAATATTTCATATTTTCTTAACCAAAACGTTTAATGGTCCAAAATTAAGTTGGAGTGTTTTGTAGTGTTTTAAGAAATTCTTCATAAAAGCCTAGTTTCAAGCTTAGTTTATTTTTTTGTGCGATATGAATAAGTTTGGATCATACAGTTTTTCGTGAATTGGTGAGAGTTTAAAGCTTTTTGCCTTATCAAGTTTCAAACTTTTACTTGGTCTACTATTTTTTCTAGCGTTCGATTGTTGCATCATTCGATTAACTGTATAACTATTAAAATTCTCTCTGATCATTTAAAACTTCTACTAGCATATCTCTTACTTTGAATAAAAAATGTGTGATTTTTTTTTTACAAAGTCACACCTTTTATCTGCTCAGCTTTCCTACAGTAAGAGTTACTGTAACGTGCATGGACATTCTTAAATGCACACTAGAGGTAAAGTTTGAAACACTCTTGCTTTTTCTAGATTCTCCAATTAATTTGATTTGTTAATTTTCAAACCTCATTTATCATCAAAATGTCGGAAACTCAATGGTTTGAATTAAAATATGTTTTAAATCAATACTAGATATTATACTAACTTTT
>JABUQX010058552.1:30000-37500 GCA_015478945.1 Trachelipus rathkii
TTCCTAATGTTTTGGTAGTTGTAATACTAGTAATACATTAACATTTTAAAAAATTTATATAAACACATTGATTATAAAAACATGTAAACCTTGTACCGTACATAGTTTTAAATTTTAAATATTAGTACATATTGATCAACAAGCATCTTTTATTAAACAGAGTCACAATATAAAACATTTGGATTTCAGACTTTTTATTAACGGTGAAATTTGTATGGGGATTATATATTTATTGGGAAGTTCCGTTTTTTATTTTTAAGGGATGCATATATTGGATCTGGTGGCATCTCCGACCCTTGAAAAAGTAGAGAAAAGTGCAGGAATTAGAAGAGGGATTAGTTTTTGATTTTTTTTTTTTGTGAATGGTTTGGATTAGTTGAGAGTGTGTGTTAATTAAACTTTTTTGTAGATAGTCTATTTTACTTTCACCAGGATTAGTATTAAAGTTTTTTTGTGGATAATATGCAAAGGGATTCTATTAAATTTCTGAGATGAGTGTTTGAGGATTTGTGTGTAGGGATCATATTGTTTATATGTATTTAGTGATTTTGAGAAGATCGGTGAGCAGTGAGAGAGGAGTTGTTGTTATCGTTAATTAAGTCATATTTATGCTGGTATAGTCTCCGATCAAAGTCGTTGGTCTCACCTATATATGCTATTGCAGTTATGCCAGGATATTGTGTATATGCACTGCCATGACTGCAATAGCATATACATAGGTGAGACCAACGACTTTGACCGGACACTATACCAGCATAAATATGACTTAATTAGCGATAACAACAACTCCTCTCTCACTGCTCACCGATCTTCTCAAAATCACAAAATACATATAAACAATATGACCCCTATACACAAATCCTCAAACACTCATCTCAGAAAATTAATAGAATCCCGTTGCATATTATCCACAAAACAGCACCCAAATTTGGTGTGAAGAAGTAAAGATGAGAATGCAAAAAATGATTTGTCAATGGCATTCATTCTGCAGCCTAAATTTTGGTAGTTCACCAACAGTTTTTCTACCAACAGATCATTATTTTCAGCTTTTTTTTCAAGAAACATTTGAAATTTAGTTTTACCTATGCTCGGAAAATTCTGACAAATATTTAAAGCTCTCCCCAACATTATCCAATGCTTTCACAAAATTCCCCATTAGTATTAGTTTTATATCGAAAGGTGATAAAATGACTCAGTAAGAATCAACAACGGGTGTATTTTTAACATTTTATTGTCCTAGAGGAAAATTATATCCTTTTGGAAACTCTTTAACTAAGTAATATTGGTTAAAAGAACTGTTATCCCATTAACATAAGAACAATAGAATTTTGTAAAATTACCCTGGAGAAGAAGCCTGAGAAATTTTAGGTCACCACAGATTCGTCAGAAGTATTCGTTAAACTTAATAACTTTCAAGACAAGTGATACAGTTTAATATGTTTATTTCATTCCTAAAGCATCATCGAGCTGTATAGACGAAAGTATATTTGAATAATACAATAGCACTGCCTTTAAACTTTCTTTGGATGAGTCTAAATAAGCGCCAAACAAGAATAATATATGTAATACCCAACTCAGATATCAGTGCATCAATATCAGAGCAAAAAAAAATTAAGGTAACCTTAATAAAGTACTTCATTCAATTTTGAATTATTTATTAAAATAATGGCGTGAATCTAGAAGTTCTACTTATTGTTTAGAGTCTATACAATAAAAGAATTTTCTTATGTCTAAACTTTAGACATAGTCAAGTTACGAACCAAATCACTGAGTTCTGTTTGTGTGATAAGGTGGAGTTTAGTATTTGATCCCTCTGATATATGCTTTATCACTTGAAGTTGGTACTTTTTCAGCAGTTAAGAGAACCATCATTAGAGAGAAATTTATTATCAAGAAGCTGTTGCTGCTGAAATTGGCAAATCTTCACTATGAAATACTACTGATCTCAAAGCTGACTGAGCATTTTGGTACAAAATACTGCTTCTATTTTTTAGGTAAAACCAAAAATATTTGTTAAGCAAAAGTAGCAACCATCATAGTAATTTGCTTAGCTCCCGAAAAATCTTATGTACTCAAAAATGCAAAAGCTCCTTTTTCCTTTAACCACTGGAGTAGTTTATTATAACATGTCTCAAAGCTGACTGAATATTTTGGTACAAAATACTGCTTCTATTTTTTAGGTAAAACCAACAATATTTGTTAAGCAAAAGTAGCAACCATCATAGTAATTTGCTTAGCTCCCAAAAATCTTATGTACTCAAAAATGCAAAAGCTCCTTTTTCCTTTAACCACTGGAGTAGTTTATTATAACACCTATTGATTGCTGTATGTGTAGCCCAGGAATTATTTTGTCTATCAAATAAGAATCAAAATAAAGTTGATAAGCATTTTTCATTGGTGTTTAAATTTGTTTTCGTTGACTCTTCGTGGTGAATTCTCATAAAACACAATAAAAACATTCTGAGAATTTTTGCAAGCACGAATTTTCTTCATATTGTAAATATATAAAAAAAAAATTACCGATCTAAAATAAAAAAAAGTGGAGTTGCTGGAGAATACAGTTCATTTAATGAGCCCTTAAAATTTATGCAATTTAGGGATGAAAGGCAAGTAATAGTTTATCTTACTAGAATGTTAGACGACAATAACAATTTAGTTTAAATAGGTAACTTTGAAAATGATAATTGCAATACTAACCAAATTGCACTAATAATACTATTTTCAATTTCAAAAATATTTAATAAGAAAAGAAAAATAAAATTTTTTAGCTTTATATACAGTAACAATATACAGTGCTATTATAAACTTTAATACAATATTTAATAATAAACAATCTTTGAAAGAGGAATACTAATTGTAACACAGTTTTGTGTCCTTTTAGCTCCCAAAATAATAAAGGTTTAACTAAATTTGACCAATTAGATTTAAGGTTACAGTTGATATAAATCTATTATAACAATAATGATATAATTACAGTACATAATAAAAATAACGATAACAAAAATGGCAATTACAGAAATAGTTACGCTAAGTTAACAACTAAGATATTACCAACTATATTAATAATAATAATAATAATAATAATAATAATAATAATAATAATAATAATAATAATAATAATAATAAATAATAATAATAATAATTAACAAAAATGGAAATGAGCAAAAGAAAAAATTAGTAAATATTGACAATAATAAAATGTTTCTATAAGAAAACCAATATGGAAATGAGCAAAAGAAAAAATTAGTAAATATAATTGCAATGACTTTGCATTTCTACCTTAACATCTTCAGGGTTCAACCTCCAGGCTCTCATTTGCACCTATAGAAAGTGTATATATGTGTTTGTAAAGGGCTTTGTGCCAAATCAAATATTTTCATATATATGTAGATGAAATTACTTCTGAGAGAGAATTTCATCAACGATGTGAGATGCTTTTAATGTTTAAGATTTCCTTTAGATTTTTTTTGTATTTTCATGCACTTATTTTTAAATCTGTGACTTTAACTTGGATTTTGTTTAATATTAAATAGCAAAATAATATTGCTGTAGCTTGTTATATAGTTAGATTAGAGTATTTTGTTTTTATTATTTTGTTTTTATTAAATGTATGGAATTTATTTTTATTAAAATAATAAGACAATATCAATAGCAGCAAGATAATAGCAATAAGAAAATAATTAATAATAATAATAATAATAAAAATAATAATAATAATAATAATAAAAATAATAAATAATATAATAATTAATAATAAATAATAATATAATAATAATAATAATAATAATAATAATAATAATAATAATAATAATAATAATAATAATAATAATAATAATAATAATAATAATAATAATAATAATAATAATAATAATAATAGTAATAATAAAAATAATAATAATAATAATAAATTATAAATCATAATAGATTTATAATAATAATCATAATAAATAATATAATAATCATAAAATAATAATAATAATAATAGTAATAAATAATAATAATAATAATAATAATAATAATAATAATAATAATAATAATAATAATAATAATATTAATAATAATAATAATAATAATAATAATAATATTATTATTATTATTATTATTATAATTATTATTATTATTTATTATTATTATTATTATTATTATTATTATTATTATTATTATTATTATTATTATTATTATTATTATTATTATTATTATTATTATTAATTATTATTATTATTATTATTATAATAATAATAATAATAATAATAAAAAAAATAATAATAATAATAATAATAATAATAATAATAATAATAATAATAATAATAATAATAATAATAATAATAATAATAATAATAATAATAATAATAATAATAATAATAATAATAATAATAATAAAGCACGAATTTGCATCATTGTATATTGATTAATTCATTTATGAGATTATAACTGCTTTGTTGAGAGATATTTAAATTTAATCTAAACAAATGAATATTTATAGTTTAAACAACTTAATTCAATGCACAGTATTTGACATGTGATTCTGTCTTTAAAGTTTGACGAATTAAATGATAACACTGTGTAACACATATTTTGTCTTTGGACAACAACTGTAATTTCCTATTTTCTTATACCTAGAAAGTATGAAAAATGGCTATTTTCATCAAACTTTGATTTTGTGACCAGAAAAAGGAAATTTTAGAAATTTACCAATTTCGATAAAATTTGTGAAAATAATCATTCTGGGTTACATAAAGTACTAAAAAACGTCATATAGCTCATAAGTAGCATTTATTTATTCTTAGTTTATACAACAAAGACCTCTAAATTTTTAGGAGTGAGAGGTTTTTATGGATTTACGCTTATACGGTAAGTTGCTTTCACGAAATAATCCATAAATATTGGCTCCAATCATGTTTTCGTTATAAGATCCTTCTTAGTGGAGTTCAAATTTTTGCCGTAGTTCCTGACCAAGGTCTCAACAAGCTCCTCATAGTTTGCGGAATTGTGATTACCAAAAGGAGCCACGAACCACTGCAACAAAGCTTTTCCAAGCCGCTTTTTCTGTCCAAGTCAGCTTCTTCACGAATTCTTTGCACTCTATGATACTTTTTATTTGTGGTTCCGACGACACCGGATTTGCTTTGCTTCAGACTGCTTAAGAAAGAAGCCTTGAAGGTAGATGAAGGCTGAAGACTCCTGTAACAAACTGTTTCATGATGCCTAATTTATGTGCAGTGGAGGAAACTAGTTTCTGGGGGTCCAACAGAGGCTCCCATTTGACATTGTTCCTCTCTACACTGAACTCAGTCCGCTGTGGTCAATCCTGCCTTTGGTAGTGTTCTGCGGAGGCCCTGCTTTCCCAGAGACAAAAATAATATGGAAACCTGGTATAGCCGCCTTGGAAACCCATCAGGAAGGCCATAATTTTGAAATCTCCGATAACTTTCCAATTGTGTTCTTCATATTTCAAGGCACTTAGAAATAGCTTGACGCTGCTGTATTCCTCTTTGAGCTGCACCGAGTGAGCCAAGGGAAGAAATGGATACATGTTTCCGTTACGAAGTAGCACAGCTTTGAGACTCTTCGATGAGCTATCAATAAAGAGGCGCCACTCGCAAGGGTTACAGGCAATTTCAAGTGCCTCAAACAAACCTGTCACATTGTGGAAAAAGCAAAGCCCATCTTAAATGGTGAAAAAAAGTTTAAATAGAGGGGTGACGTTTCCTCTGACTTGCAATTTTCACACTTTCATGTAGCAAATTTCACTGATTGAGCCTCGACTTCAAAAGTTCTGCATTGGAATTTGTGAGACCAAGATCTCTGATCAAGTCGTTGATGTATATTTGGCAGTGAAAATATGGGTTTCTCTTTTCAGCAACCCTATATTCAAGATCAATTTAGTATTCAGTATATTCAGTATTGTTTACTGGTTTCTTCTGAAGATGGCAGTCTTTCCTTTGGATGAATGAGTACAGGGAGCTTGGGAGAGTGTGGTACTTGTGAAATGGATGACGGAAGATCTGGATACATGATAGCAGACACAATTTTGTCAGCTAAACACATGGACGGGTTTAAAAAACAGAAGAAACAATTGCTGGAGTGTTCAGTTGGCTCTCTCCAAATTCATGAGATTGCAAATTTCATGGCTCTATTTTTTACCTGTACTCTACCTGTATTTTTCCTTCCTGTGAAGGAAAAATAATATACAAATTTAAATATCTTTCACTCATTGTTATTAAAATATATATTTCATAAATTCAAACTTTCACTTAAAGATTCCATAGCTATCAAATTCAGAACAATCAAGACTATATATATATATATATATATATATATATATATATATATATATATATATATATATATATATAATATAGTATATATATAATATATTTATATATATATAATATTATATTATATAATATAATATATGCATATATATATATATATATATATAAAAATATATATATATTTTATATATATATAATATATATATATATATATATATATATATATATATTATATATATATCTAATAATATATAATATATATATATATATATATATATATATATATATATATATATGTATATATATTACCTTCCAGAGTTGTTTTGCAAAGTTTGCACGTGAATGAGGTGCCCATTGCTTGTCTTGGTTCCCAACAGGCATGCTAAGATATGCTTTATAGACCTCGCACATTTTAGCATATGTATTCACAGGGTATTTTTTTGCTCGTGTCTTCATAAATTCGCCGCAGACGTAGCAAAATGCGTCTGCCTGATATTTTTCGACCTCTGGATGCTATCTGTGCTGAATGCGCCAATCAAAGACAACGTATCTCCACGTGAACAGCTACTAGAAAACTGATGAACTAATCAGTTAACTATATTGATACTTGAGCTTACGTTCTCTGTATTTATTTCATCATCTAAGTTGCCAGAACGTTCAAGGAACAAAAATATGTCGTGTATTTAAAAAATATTGATTTTCTCTGAAATGCAAATAGATCAGTCTGAAAACAGCGATGTCAAGGTAGCAAAAGGAAGGTTTGAAGGGAATAATATTATTTTTCTTTACTTTCTACACAGAAGCAATTAGGAAATAATGCTTTCAAAGGAAAGATATAAAAGTTTCCTTTTTTTATTACATAGTTTAATGTGTGTGTGTCTGCTGTGAAAACGATAAATTAACAAAGATGTCTGAAATATTTCAATAACTTTTAATTTTCTTTCATGATATGTATAATGTATTCTAATTCTTTACATTGAATATATTTCGAATAATTAATATTTTTTGAAAAATATCATTTAATTCAAATAAAATTTGTGAAAATATTTTACTCGTTGAATAAAATACTCGTCTATTATACAAAATTATATTTTTTCCTTTTCAATTCTCCCGATGACGTTCATACTAAGATATGAATGAACTTCATTGTTTCAATTTATGTGTCGTATAATAGACTTAGATTGAATCAATATTTTAGTTGTTATATATTTTCAAAAATTATAAA
>JABUQX010058552.1:40000-45000 GCA_015478945.1 Trachelipus rathkii
AAGGCAGCTGATATATATATAAGTATATAATATTTTTATTTATTAACGAAGATATAATATATATAATTATATATTATTTATATAATATATATATATTTATATCATATCAAAGCGACGCTCATAATACGCTTAACGAAGTTAAGTCATTTAATCTGAAACGAATCGATCCTTCACAAGTTTTCATAATGTGTCGATAATAATCTCTCTTTTTTTTATTTTGAGAAAACCTTGGTCAAATTAAATGAATTACATAATAAATATAAAAAGATTATGTAAAATTAAAGAGACAAAAAGTGTAAGAACCTACGAATAGAATATTGTTTTATTTATTTATGCCGATTGAGAAAGGTGGACTGGTTCGTATGCCTCAATAGAATCAGTGGAAAGATTGGTTTGTTTGACGAATTTGAGCATATAAAAATTACGGATATATTGTTATACTTTGTTCGCGAAAATTACTTACTTTGGTGGTGTGCCAGGCAAGGGCAAGATAAGTGTAACAAATTTTTCAATGTTTGACGAAAAGACTTAAGGGAAGGTGCCTTTAAATTAAGTTCAATTATACGTATAGTACTACCTTATTATATTAATCACTACCTCACCGGATTATGTATAGAGATAAATAATACTAAGTTAATAGTATATATAATATATTGTATACTAATATATATATATATATATATATATATATATATATGGGGAGAGACAAAAATAGTGATAAAGAGAGTGTAAGAGCGAAAGTAGTAATGGGGAAAAGGGTCGCCAGCAGAAAAACTAAAGAAATAGTATATAATATATAATATATATATTATCTATAATATATATACTATATTATAATATATATATATATATATATATATTATAATATTAGACTATACTCGTTGTTGTACTCTTTTATATATTCAAGCTATATCTATATATATTTATCTATATTATATATATATATATATATATATATATATAATATATATATATATATATAATATATATATATATATATATATATATATATATATATATATAGTATATATATATAATATAATATATATTATATATATATATATATATATATAATATATATATATATATATATATATATTATATATATATTATATTATATATACTGATTTTGATTCAATGCCTTAATTAAAAGAGACTAGTGGATTTCTTTTGGAATAGAAGAAGAATTAAGTTCTTAGGTTATTATCATAAAATTTATCAAAAAATGGTAAGCAAAGCTTTCGACCTGAAATTCTAGGTCCCTCCTAGCAGCTGCTGTTATACATCAACTAAAATTAAAATATCAGTGAAAATATAAAAATAAATATAAAAAAAAGGAAACTTCATTTTCCAAAAAATGCTTATAAAGAGCTTTTGAAATAAGGTGAGGAGTGCAGAATGTTGTTTATGATGGGATCTATGTGTGGGTCTTTTCTTTGTATATTGTAATTGTTAGAATTTGTTATGCAATAGGATTCAGAAAGTTTTCCAAGTTATAGATTGTCAATGTGAATAATGGGTGTCATGTGGTTAATGTTTATGTTATGATTATGTGTGGATCTATGAAGGTAAGGGCAGAATTAGGGTTATCTTGGAGAAGGTCATATTATGTTGATAATTGCGTCGGGGAAAATCATGTGTTTCTCCAATGTATAGGTTGTTACAGTTGGCACAGGGAATTTTGTACACACATTGGGAAGTAAAGGAATCAGAATGGGTACGAGGTTTGAAGATTTTTTTGAAAGGAAGTACATTGGAGGAAGAAACAAGGATAGATTTGGGTAGGAATTTTTTACACATGTTGTGAGATGTGGTTGGGTAGAGGGGAGATATGAAGTTGTGTGTGTTTTGTCTTGTCTTCTTGGATAGTGTAAAAGTGGTTCCTTTGCTTAGCGCGAGAGCATTATTAATGATGTTGGTGTGGATAAGATAATTAAGAAAATAGTTGAAGAAATTAAGTTAAATTCGGAATTGTAAAATTGGAGGGGAAAACAAATTCTGAGTACTCAAATAAAATAAGAAGAATGAAGTAACATTTTATTGTTTAAGGAGTGGGGAAGAGACCAGTGAATATATTAGGGTTGACAGTAGGTTTTCTGTAGATAGAGAATTGTATGTGATTATGAGGGGACCAGGTCAAGAGAGCATCTAAAAAAGGAAGGGAGTTGTTGTTGGCAAGCTCAAAAGTGAATTTAATATTAGGGTGGATGTTGTTGATATGATTGAGAATATCGTTTGGATTGGTGTTAACAGGAATGGCTGCAAAAATGTCGTCAACATATCGGAACCAAAAGGAATTATTTAGAAGAGGATGGGGAAGGATATGATAGATTCCAAGAAGTTCCATTTTAAAGATGTTTGCAAAGAATGGGAGGAGGGGAGATCCATGCTTAACCCATTGTTTTGTTATAGTAAAGTGTTGTTATAACTGGAAATAGTGTGTTTCGAAGGGTAAGGAGAAAAGCTGTTTATTGAGAGGGAAAGGGAGAGAAAGGTTAATGTTTGTTTTTTCGAAAATGAAGCGGTTCGAAGGAGAAGAGATAGAAGAGGACAGGGGAACAGAAAGTAAAAGGGAAACCAACATCAAACTAAGAAGGCTGTGGGTATTAGTGTTAATGTCTCTGGACTTGGAAATGAAATCTTCAGTGTTGGAAATGTGAGAAGAAGAGATGTGTCCTATGAGGGGTTTTAAGGAGTTAGCAATCCATTTGGAAAGTTTGTATGTAGTTGAGTCAATGTTGGAGATAATAGGTCTGAGTGGTATGTTTTGTTTATGTGTTTTTGGTATGCCGTAGAACTGTGAGAGTTTAGGGAGAGTAGATTTTAATTCGTTATGTAGTAAAGGAGAGTTAGAAAGGATTTGTTTAAGTTTGTGGTTGAAGATGTTTTGTGAATTTTTTAAAGTTTTTTTTGTAAGAAGGGAATATGTGTTGTTGTCATCTAACAGTGTATTGCATTTGTTAATGTAATCTTGAGTGTTGAGAATGACAATATTGTTTCCTTTGTCTGGATAACATAACTATCTCTCGCTCAGACAAAGTGATCCTTTGAAAAGTTTTTTCCTGGACTTTGATAATTGGAAGTTTAACAATCGTAATAATTCTTATAATTTTGACTTTCTTAAAGGCTTATTAACATCAAATATCATTAACACCTTGTCCTTCAAAACTTGCCCAAAAAAATTCTATACTGCCCTTTCCTCTCTCCAAAGAAACAATAACATAACTATCTCTCGCTCAGACAAAGGAAACAATATTGTCATTCTCAACACTCAAGATTACATTAACAAATGCAATACTCTGTTAGATGACAACAACACATATTCCCTTCTTACAAAAAAAACTTTAAAAAATTCACAAAACATCTTCAACCACAAACTTAAACAAATCCTTTCTAACTCTCCTTTACTACATAACGAATTAAAATCTACTCTCCCTAAACTCTCACAGTTCTCCGGCATACCAAAAAACACATAAACAAAACATACCACTCAGACCTATTATCTCCAACATTGACTCAACTACATACAAACTTTCCAAATGGATTGCTAACTCCTTAAAACCCCTCATAGGACACATCTCTTCTTCTCACATTTCCAACACTGAAGATTTCATTTCCAAGTCCAGAGACATTAACACTAATACCCACAGCCTTCTTAGTTTTGATGTTGTTTCCCTTTTTACTTCTGTTCCTGTCCCTCTTACTATCTCTCTCCTCGAACGCTTCATTTCTGAAAACAACATTAACCTTTCTCATCCCTTCCCTCTCATTAAACAGCTTATTCTCCTTACCCTTGAACACAACTATTTCCAGTTTAACAACACTTCTATAAAAAAAAAAAAAAAAAAAAAAAAAAAAAAAAAAAAAAAAAAAAAAAAAAAAAAAAAAAAAAAAAAAAAAAAAAAAAAAAAAAAAAAAAAAAAAAAAAAAAAAAAAAAAACAAAAAAAAAAAAAAAAGAAAAAAAAAAAAAAAATTAAATAATAATGAAAATATAAAATAAAAATATAAAATTATAAAAATTAATTTATAAAAGTTAGCATGGGATCTCCCTTATCTCCCATTCTTGCAAACATCTTTATGGAACTCTTGGAAATCTATCATATTCTTCCCCATCCTCTTCTAAATAATTCCTCTTGGTTCCGATATGTTGACGACATTTTTGCAGCCATTCCTGTTAACACCAATCCAAACGATATTCTCAATCATATCAACAACATCCACCCTAACATTAAATTTACCTTTGAGCTTGCCAACAACAACTCGCTTCCTTTTTTAGATACTATCTTGACCTGGTCCCCTCATAATCACATACAATTCTCTATCTACAGAAAACCTACTGCCAACCATAATTATATTCACTGGTTCTCTTCCCACTCTCTAAACACTAAAATTGGCACTTTATCTTCTCTTTTCCTTAGAGCACTCAGGATTTGTTTCCCCCTCCAATTGCAATCCGAATTTAACTTAATTTCTTCAACTTTTCGTAAATTATCTTATCCACACCACATCATTAATATTTCATAAGTATTAAGTATTTCCGTAAAGCAAAGAACACTTTTTACACTAATCCAAGAAGACAAGACAACACACACACTTCATATCTCCCTCTACCCACCACATCTCACAACATGTGTAAAAAATTCCTACCCAAATCTATCCTTGTTTCTTCTCCAATGTTACTTCTTCAAAAAAACGTTCAACCTCGTACCCTTCTGATTCCTTTTTACTTTCCAATGGTGTGTTACAAAATTCCCCTGTGACCAACTGTAAACAACCTATACATTGGGAAGAACAATGATTTTCCCCGACAGCAAATTATCAAACATAAATATGACCCTTCTCCAAAGATAACCCTAATTCTGCCCTTACCTTTCATAGATCCACACATAATCATAACCATAAACATTAACCACCATGCACACCCATTTATTCCACATTGAAACAATCTATAACTTGGAAAACTTTCCTGAAATCCTATGCATAACAAATTCTAACAAAT
>JABUQX010058553.1:2500-12500 GCA_015478945.1 Trachelipus rathkii
CTTCGATCCTCCTACCCATCTTTTACCCAGGGTCTCCTCTGCTGCCCTTTTTACTTTTTCTTGTATCTCCCCCTATCTCTCTGACTCCTTCTAATTATTCTAGGTTCTGACTTATTATTTCAACATATTCCCTTTTCCTGTCACGCTCCTTCAGTGACTCCACTTTAATCACATTTCTCTTTTCTTTATTCTGCAACTTATCTGTCTTTACCTCCAGGTCCGTTACCAATAATCTATGATCCGAATATAAATTGTTACTCCAGGGATCACTTTCACATTCCTTATTTAGCCTACTATCAGACGATATTATATAGTCTATAATAGATCTCTGATCGAATTCTCCTGTGATATTGTTCCATCTATATCTTGTGAACCTATGTGAGTCCCTCTGTTGGAAAAACCCATTCATGATCTTTATTCCCTTCCTTAAACAGAAATCTATCAACACCTCTCCTTCAATATTTCTTATCTTCTATCCATACTGTCCCACCATTCTCTCCACCTCGTTTCTTCTCCTCCCACTCTCGCATTGAAATTTATAATATATATATATATATATATATATATATATATATATATATATATATATATATATATATATATATATATATATATATATATATATATATATATATATATATATATATATATATATATATATATATATATATATATATATATATATATATATATATTATATATATATATATATATATATATATATATATATATATATATATATATATATATATATATATATATATATAATATATATATATATATATATATATATATATATATATATATATATATATATATATATATATATCTTCTTCTTCACCTTCCTCTTTGCCCCAAGATTGGGGGTAAGGTGCTGTACAAGCATCGGAAAAGAAAAGCAGTAGGAGAACATGACAAACGTCGAAAGAAAGCCCAGCCTTACCGCCCCCTCTGTACCATTAATTAGTGAGAGCTCGTCACAGACAGAAAATCCAACCCTAGAGCATCATAGGACCGCGACGGGACCCTCACTATGGTAAATCGTCAATGGAAGGGTATCCTTGGCCCAGGTGGGCCAAAACCATGCCCCCATACAAACCCCGCCATTCTCTCCTATCATGCATCTTTCCCCGCCTCTGCCAAACTCACATTTCAGACATTCGTTCACCGACTCAATCCACTTTCTCTTCGGTCTCCCAGCCGGTCGGTTCCCAACACACTCACCACTATACATCCGCTTAACCAACCGACTATCATTCATCCTTTCCACATGACCAAACCATCTCAACATACTTTCATTTATTCTCTCATTTACCCCTTTCTTCACACCACACCACTCTTTAATACGTTCATTCCTCACTTTATTAATTCTTTTCACACCTAGCATGCCCCTAAGATTGTCCATCTGAACACATTGAACTTTAGATCTATACTTCTTATTCCAGACCATAGTCTCACTACCATATACAATAACACAGGTAACAACATACCCTCATGTAAGACCTCTAGCGCACTCAAGACTTAGTCCCTTTACATTCACCAACGATTTAATTGCAACTCAGCCACCTTCCTGCCATTCACAACTTTCCTACTACACTCTGCATCATCCGTTCCCTTCTCATCCAACACATACCCTAAATATTTAAACTCAGACACTTGCTCCAGCTGCTCACCATCTAACATAACTTCACACTGAGGACTGTCCTCACTCACAACCATAACCTTACTCTTATCTACGTTTACTTTTAAACCCCTCCTTACATTGTCTACCCTGCCAAATTCTCCACCCAATCCTCTCTAAACTCTCTTCATACTCGCCACACAGAACCAATCATCCGCATATAATAGGTAGGGCACCCCTCCACCTTCCATTCCCATCATTCCAACACCATTTCCTGCCATCCCCAATCTCGAATTCTTTCATAACCCCATCCATATACATAATATTGAATAACCAAGGAGACATAACACAACCCTGTCTCACCCCGCTATAATCCTAAACCAATCACCATTGACCATTTATTCTTACACACGTCTCACTATCGTCATACATATACTTTTGATTCCACTCAGAAGCCTACCACCAACACCATATATACTAATACCTGCCATAAGGCTTCCTATTAACTCTATCATACGCCTGTTGTAAATCTATGAACCTAAATATAATTTATTCTTCTTCTCCCTCATTTTCAATCATTTGTTTCAATGTAAAGATTTGATCCACACATCCTCTACCACTTCTATACGCACCTTGTTCTTCAAAAACCAGTCCCTCAGTCACTGGACGACACTTTTTCGACCAAAATACCAGCATATTCCTTCCCTACACTTAATAAACTTATTCCCCTATAATTTCTACAGTTCCCTTTTCTCCCTTTTTACCCTTATACAAGGGTACTATTACCGCTCTCCCAATCCCTTTGAACTATACCCTCCATAAACGCTTTATTACACAATCCCAAATCCAATCAATCACCATCTCGCCTCCGCTCTTGGATCATTTCACCAGTAATTTCCATCTATACCTGCGGATTTACCATTCTTCAACTTTCAATTCTACCCATTACCTCCTCCTTACTAATAACCTCATCCCCAAAATACCTATTCCTTTCTGCAACCATCAAAACCACACACATTCACTAACACCTCATCATTACTATTAATATTGTGCAAGTGTTCTTTCACACCCTCACATCCATTTCATCAGTTACAAAGCACCATCCCTATTCATAATCTAAGCAGATTCCCTTATTCTCATTCTTAACCTTTTTGCGCTTCCTTCCAGAAGAGCTTCCCTATTTCCTTGTATGTCCTCATTCATCCTCCTTCCAAACTGTTCATTTCTACTCTTGTTTTCTCCTATGTATACACCTTTTAGTATTTTTTTCCTCTTATATAATTCCAAGCATCTTTCTTTTGAATCTCATCATTTGCTTTTAGTACATTCAACCACACCTCTCATTTTTTACTCTTACCTGCTTGCAGCACCTCTCCATTCCACCATTCGCTGTTAACATTCTTACTTCCTACCTACTTTAGCACATCCACACACTTCCTTTGCACTACTAACAATTGCTTCCTTCATTTGCCCCCAGATTTGTTCAGTATCAACTTGTTCACATTCAACCGATTTACTAGCGAGCGCTCTTACATACTTATCCTTATTGTCTTGCTCACTTAACTTCTCACTCTTAATTTTACCTACTTCCTTTCGTATCACCTTCCTTTCCATCCAAGCCCCCACTAACTTAATTTTACATAGAACAACATAATGATCCGATAATTCCATTCCTAAACCCCTCACTGATTTAACATCCAACACATACTTCAACATTCCTTTTTCACCCAACACAAATCAATCATACTTTTCACTTCTGATACCATCTCTACCTACACCAACTCTAGTATACTTATGGATACTCTTGTGTTTAAAGAAAGTATTACTTACACACATACCTCTCTCTTCACAGAAATCAATCACCTTCCTACCATTCTCATTTTCTCCCGCCACCCCAAAACCACCTGTTATACCATCCCTTTTTTGATCACCTATCCAACCATTCAGGTCCCCCAAAACTATCAATCTGAAGCTCCTACTCACCCCATCCAGAACATCATTCAGATTATCCCAAAAAATCGTACTCTCTTCAACGTTTCCCTCAGATGGACCATACGTCACAACCACACATACCTTGACCTTTTCAAACTTAAATTTAACCATTAGAATTCTAGGACTCACACACACAAAGTCTACCATATCTTTGTACCACAGGTCACTCATCAAAATTGCAACTCCTTCTCTCCCTCTCTCATTCTCTTCCACACCAGCACGCACACATTTCACATCACACCACTTAATTTCACCTTTTCCTTTCTTTGTTTCAGTAGAAGGTAGCAAATCAAATTTGCCCTTCTAATTACATCCATCACCTCTCTCTCCTCCTCTTCCTCCTCTCAACATTTATTCCTCTAACATTCCATGTACCCATACTGATTCATACAGTTTCGCTGAAAGTTAGAAGGTCGTTTACTGCCATCACGACCATCTCCGAGGCATGCATCAGCATTCCTAGCAAGAGATAGGTGGTAGTGGGCAGCCAACCCAACTACCACTGCCCCTTAGTCGACTTCTACGACACGCAGGACATACGATGTGGGAATTCTTTCTCCCCCGCACACAGGGATAAGGAGTAGTAGGGATGTCTGTAAGGTGTTATCTAGAAGTGGGGTGTGTACTTTAATCATGTGTATATGATATGTGGATAAATGGTGGTTAGTAATATGTTGCCTGGAGGATGAGTGTGTGAAGAATATGAACGCAAAAGAGAAAGACGCACCATTAAAAATGGGAGGTAATTTCATCGTTATATATATATATATATATATATATATATATATATCTTTCTTCTCATTTTGGGGAATTTTATCGAGTATCGATTATCGATTTTTTCCGATACATTTATAGAAAAATGCATAAAGCGATACCGATACTCGATACATTTAGGAATTGTGTAAGCGATACCGATAATCGATACAAATGTATCGATCGATACAAATGTATCGATCGATACGTATCGCCGATACATGTATCTAGATACTGCCCATCCCTCTCTGACTATATGTGTGTATAGTCTCTCTATATATATATATATATATATATATATATATATATATATATATATATATATATATATATATATATATATATATATATATATATATATATATATATATATAGTATATATATATATATATACATATATTTATAATACACAGAGTACCAAATAAATATGTGATAGTTTTGAATTTTATTTTATGAGGTTAATAATAAAGTTAAAAGAAATTAGTAATTTATTTAAAATAATAATCCAAGTGAAAAGGCTTAAAAAAATCCATTTGAATTTCAATCAAAACTAACTCGGCTTTTAACTATTAAAATAATTTTTGGGCAAGTTTTAAATATTACACTAAATTCATAAAAATTTATAATAGTAGCACCAAATTTTAAGCGTTTAGTATATATATATATATATATATATATATATATATATATATATATATATCAAAAAACTCTTTTTATATATATATATATATATATATATATATATATATATATATATATATATATATATATATATATATATATATATATATATATATATATATACTATATATATATTATTTCGTCACCAAACTCTTTTGATAGTTTCAACATTTAAATTCATCCCAAACCTCCAGTACTTCTAACCTTCCGAGTTTCATCACCAATTTTCCATAGTTTTATTCATATATTTTGCTTTACTTTCCATTACTTTACTTCACCATAGTGTTACATAACATTCTATGAGTTTGATATTCCTAACTTGTAAGTTCATTATTACAATAACTTTTTCAAATATATTTTGTATTGTAACTAAATAACATATCGTTCCAAATCTTCATCTAGCGACGATTTCTAGAATAATAATAAACTGATGATGATGATGGGTAATAATAATAATAATAATAATAGTAATAATAATAATAAGTAATAATATTTTTAATCATAGTGATGATGAGTTCCATATACATTGTATCTACTTTTCAATAGAAAGTAAAAACTGACTAGATATCAACTGAAAAACACTGGCAGTATAAATTGATCTAACAAGTCTCAATGATTATAACAAATCATTTTAATGTAGGACTACACTAACAAACTCATTGTGCAGTAAAAAGGGGTAGGTTGGAGGCATATAATATTTTTTTTTTGAGGATGTGTACAGGGACCACCACTGCAAGCAAAAGAGTGGCTATACCGTGTCAGTAGAACTAACAACAGGGGAAGTCCCTACACAGAACGAGAAAAAATAACGAAAGGTTTATATTCGATAAAAGATGTTCAGTTCATGGAGGAACGCAAAAATTTTGTCACTTCAAAAGTGAGGGGAATCAGATAAAATATGAGCAAGGCGATTCCGGAAAGGAATGGTAAGTATGTCAGGGAAGAACTTGAGTCGGATGGCTGAGATTGCGTCGCAACCCACAAATATATGGGCGATAGTAAGAGGATCACACGAAGAACAAAACGAACAGGAGGGGGGTTCTCTCTCACCATGTGAAAGCCATGCGTGAGATTGGTATGTCCAATTCGTAAACGGGCGAGAACCACCTCCTGGCGGCGACTCCGTTTACAAGAGGACGGCCAGTGACCTAAACGAGGTTTAACATTCCGCAGCTTGGCGCCACGAGAATCCTCCGCCCAACAAGTCTCCCAGCAGGAGAGGAAACCCTGACGGACACACGCGTAAAAATCAGTCGCAGGGAGGTGTCCCAACAGTATATTCAGTGGAAGGAACCGTCTGCTAGTTACCCTGCCGGTGGCAGCACGGTTGGCTTCTGTATCAGCTCTCTCGTTCCCCGGAACACCCACATGGAAGGGACCCAACAAAACTCAATGCCCCTTCCATTCAATTGAACAGAGCCGATGAACTTTTGGACAGATGAAACCAAAGGATTTCTTGTTGACCGATCGAGCAGAGCCAAGAGAGCGCCTCTAGAGTCCGAGAAGATTGTATAACGACGTCCGGGTGGTAGGTTGCTAATTCTGCCCACAGTCTATCAGCTCAGCTGAAAAGATGGACGTATAGGTAGGCAGGGTGTGGGAAATGGCGAGATCTGGGAAGACAGCCGACGCTCCCACTCCGCCTCCCGTTTTGGAGCCATCAGTGTAGACAGGTGTTGAGTCATTGTGGATCTCTTTATGAGACATAAAGGAACCCCTCAACGTCGCCGGATGTGTCTCAGCCTTGGTGAAGGACTGGATCCCGAAACAGACAGTGGGGGGAGGAGAAATCCATTTCGCATGAGCGTCGTCGAAATTGTAGCGCAAAACCGATTGAAAAGGAAGGCCAAGGAAATTGAAAATAGGAGTCACAACCCCTCAGAGGTTACCCAAGGTTCAGGTCCCCAACAATAGGCGGCCCGGAGAAAGGCGAGAATAACCGGTTTTTGAACTGTACCCTCACCCACGGGGGAAGGAGGGCAAGATGGGCACAAGATGGGAACAGAGACAACGGCACGATAACCACCAGGATTCAGGATAAAATCGGGGAGATTCTCAAAAGAGAGACCAGAAATACGTAGGGTAGGACGTACAGATCATGGGGGAGAAGGAAAATAGGCTGGGAAAAGGACGGGCAAAAGGAACGAAGTAAAAGAAAGAAAGAAAAAGGGGGGGGGGAAGAGAACACAAAAACAAAATATAACAAAAAGAAAGAAAGTGGCACTTCGCAGACACAAAAGTGTCTGTGCCCCCTCTCGACGGCAACGAGGCCACCTTCTGAGGGGGATAATAACAATAATAATAATAATAATAATAATAATAATAATAATAATAATAATAAGATGGTTTGGTCATGTGGAAAGGATGCATAATAGTCAGTTGGTTAAGCGGATATATAGTGGCGAGTGTGTTGGGAATCGACCGGCTGGGAGACCGAAGAAAAAGTGGATATGAGATAGGGAGGGTCCGTCGCGGTCCCATGAAGCTCTAGGGTGGATTTTCTGACTGCGACGAGTTCTCACTAATAGGTATAGAGAGGGCGGTAAGGCTGGGCTTTCTTTTCGACTTGTCATATTCTTCTACTACTTTTCTTTTCCGATGCATGTCACGCACCTTACCCTCAGTCTTGGGGGAAAAAAGGATAATAATAATAATAATAATAATAATAATAATAATAATAATAATAATAATAATAATAATAAATCTTCAACAACATGGTAAACTACAATCACAAAATTAATAGCACCATTTCTTTTTTTTAAGTAGGTTCACAGTAATTTTATCCCAATAGCAACTACTGAATATCATAGTGCAAAGCTTTTCTATCGTAACAATGTTTGAGGGTTTCCTGAACCTCGAATAAAAGTTTATTTGGCAAAATAGTGTGTTTGCTTAAGTAAAAGATAAGGTCAAGAAGGTTATCGATATTTTGGGGGGTTATTTTCCCTTGTAATATACTTTTATAGGCATTGTTAAACTGCTTTATACTTCCGTTTATGTTAACAAATAAAGGCTTAGAAATATCACCTGAAGTTCTTGTTGGGGCTTCCAATTTTGAAGTAGAAATTTTGCAGTTTGGACAAGATTTTGCTTCACAAGGAACAGGACTTGAACACACTAAGCATTTAACAAGAGTTTCATTTTTCAATTCGCCGTACAAACACCAATTTTCAGAACATGCATCACATTTACAATCAAAATAATATTGGCGCTTAATTTCTTCATGACGTTCCGATTTCATATTCATAGAATAATGTTCCCCATAGCAATCAAAAATTTCAGCTCCCTTTGGAACATATGTTATTGCATAGGCCATAACGACTGATCCATAACAAGAACGAGCTATAGTTGGATTACAGGAATGGTTTATGAGGCTAAGAGCACTAAATGCTCCAGCACCTATTTCTTGCATCACACTATCCTGATAACTTTTAACATTTACGGCAAGTTCAGCAATCGAATGAGCATTACATGGAAGGTTCATAAGATGAGTTGAAAAAACAAATCCCACAAAACTAATATCTTCTTTAATCTGAGTTTCAATTTCTCTAATGAAGGAAAGGACGTTCCAAAATAACTATTTTCAGTAATATCTTGACCAAACACGCTGCCTTAACAACTCTTTTAAACAAATCACTTACAGATCGCTTATCTTTGTTAGTAACCAAATGAAATATAGTTCTGTAATCTTCTGATGAATAAATATTCTCTTCATTATAGCCACCAAAGCCACGGTGAAAAGAATCATTGTTTATTTCTTCCAGATAGCAGAAACTTTTGCTTTCATTCCTTAGTGGTGTTTGTAAAAATTTATTTTACTACCAACATAGGATTTTTACCACCTCTAAAGCGATTATTGATGGTAATACTTCGCATTCAATATATGAAAACTTTCCAATCCTTTTCTTAAGCAACATCTTCAGAACAGACACAACCTGAAGAATAAAGATAATAATTAAATAGAAGTAAACTTTCTTTTTTATTATTTTATCATATATCTTAAATAGAATAAAAGACAAACAAAACGAAATTAAATATCTTAATAATAAAAATATAAACAAATTTAAATAAAAAAAATTGACCAAAGAGAAGACTTTCAAAAAAACATTATATTTATATATATATAAATTTATATATATATATATATATAATATTATATATATATATATATATATATATATATATATATATATATATATATATATTATATATATATATATATTAGTGATGGCAGGGAACATCCGCATCCGCACTTTGCCCTGCGGACGTTCAGCGAATATTTATTGTCGAATTTTGATAAGCTGTTTTATTATAAGAAAAATAAATCTTAAGATGAAATCTGAAACACAAACTTTAAATGAGAGAGACATGGGACTGACTCGACTGTTTAATGATGACTCGTGATCTCACAGCATGAAGTTTATAATAATTTGAGTCAACAGAGTATCATGAGATTAGGATTGCCAAAAAAAATCAGCGCCTTTACAGCTTCTGTCTCCGATGTAATACCATTAAATCTCAACGCTAAGAGCAGTTTGAACCATCTCAAATGAAAATGATGACGGTTTAAAAAAGAATGAAAGATGTAAAACTAGAGCTAGAAAAACGCTTTGGTTCTGTGGAAATTAATAACCTTCATACTATTGCAACTTACTTAGATCACCGTTATAAAGTAAAAAAAAATTTTTGTAACACAATATTAGAACAATTTAAATCGTCACTTTGTGTTGCAGTTGAAACACTTCATCGAACAGTCCTATTATTCCCACCCATTAAAAGGAAAAAGCGAAAAACTACAGAACAACACCTTTTACAATAAATCATAACAATCACTGGACAAATTCTACGTCCCAGTAGTGATGAAGAACACACGCATTACCAAAAGATGTAGTGCAGATGATTGAAAACTATCACCAAGAAAACCACTAGATACAAATAAATGATGATCCTATC
>JABUQX010058553.1:17500-44218 GCA_015478945.1 Trachelipus rathkii
GTTTTTGTGTTACGACGGCAGGAAGTATTTATTGGCATCCCATTTTTTATGGTGGTTACCGTTACAAAAAAAAAATTTTTTTTTGTTTCTTCTGATTTTTTTATTGTTTTTTATTCAGTTTCTTATGTAGATTTCAAATATGTTTTTAGTTTTTCTATAGCATCGACCGTTTTTGTGTTACGACGGCAGGAAGTATTTATTGGCATCTCATTTTGTATGGTGGTTACCGTTAAAAAAAAAAAAAATAAATAAATGTTTCTTCTGATTTTTTTTATTGTTTTTTATTCAGTTTTTTATGCAGATTCCAAATATGTTTTTAGTTTTTTCTTCTTGTGTTTACCATTTTTTTATTACGACGGCAGGAAGTATTTATTGGCATCTCATTATTGTATGGTGGTTACCGTTACAAAAAAAATAATTTTTTTTTTGTTTTCTTCTGTATTTTTTTTATTGTTTTTATTCAGTGTTTCATGCAGATTCCAAATATGTTTTTAGTTTTTCTCTAGCATCAACCGTTTTTGTGTTACGATGGCAGAAAGTATTTAACCACAATACAAAATGAGAGATGCCAATAAATACTTTCTGCCGTCGTAACTATTTTCAAAAACGGTTGATGCTTAGAGAAAACTAAAAACATTATTTGGGAATCTGCATAAAAAACTGAAAAAACACAATAAAAAAATCGGAAAAAAAAAATTTTTTTTTTGTAACTGTAACCACCATACAAAATGAGATGCCAATAATTACTTCCTGCCGTCGTAACACAAAAACGGTCGATGCTAGAGAAAAACTAAAAATATATTTGGAATCTGCATAAAAAACTGAATAAAAAACAATAAAAAAATCAGAAGAAACAAAAAAAAAATCTTTTTTTGTTACATTGTTATCTGAAAGATCAGAATCGGAAGAGTCAAGGAAAGCAGGTTTAATACGTTCAACCGAAACATTCTCAACACGAGTTCCATATTGAATTGTGAAAAAATGAGGTCGGCGATGAAGAACAAGATAAGGACCAGTATAAGAAGGTTGTAAAGGAAAACGATGAGAGTCATGACGAAGAAATACATGAGTAGCAGAATCTAAATTCTTGGGTAAATAAACAGCAGTAGATTGGGAACGAGCAGGAGAAGGAAGAAAAGAAGAAACAATAGAACGAAGCTTAGAGAGAAAAGAAGGATAATCCGGAAACGGAAGGGCAATAGAAGAAGAAAAAAATTCACCAGGAAGACGCAAGGGTGAACCATAGACTAGTTCAGCTGCAGAAGATTTTCAAAATCTTCCTTAACCGAGAAACCGAAGCCAAGCAAAAACGAGAGGAAGATTTTTCCACCAATTGTTTCGGTTAGGGGCGCAGCGCAAAGGCAGCCTTTAATTGGCGATGAAGGCGCTCAACATAAGAATTTCCTTGAGGGTGATAAGTACTGGAATGGATTTTTTTAATACCAAGGAGAGAAAAAATCATGCCAAAGATGAGAACGAAATTGGGGGCCATTGTCAGTCACAATAGAAGAAGGAACACCAAAACGAGCCACCCAATTAGTAAGAAAAGCAGTAGCAATATTTTCCGCAGTAGGGGAAGAAAGAGGTATAACTTCAGGCCAACGAGTATACCTGTCAACCATAGTCAATAAATAAGTACACCAGCCACGCGAAGGCGGAAGAGGGCCGCAAAGATCAAGATGAAGACGATCAAAACGACAAGAGGGTAAAGGAAATGAACCTAAAAGAGGTTTAGTATGTCTATGAACTTTGGTTTTTTGACAAGCAATACATGAACGAGCCCAAAACGATATGTCAGTTGCATGTTCGGCCAAAAAAAACGAGTGCATGTTAGGCCAAAAAAACGAGAAGATAAAAGTTTTTGAGAACCACGAATACCAGGATGAGAAAGAGAATGAAGGGTAAGAAAAACCTGTTTTCGAAAAGCAGAAGGAACAAAAGGACGAACTCTGCCAGTAGAAATGTCACAAATTAAAGGAACAGTAGAATCAGGTAAAGAAAGAGTTTGAAGTTTGATAGAAGTATCAGCAGGAAGAATAAGATCCTCCCCATTTGAGCAACCGACATAGCAGAGTAGTCTAATGTAGGCAAAGGCGTAACCGCATTTACCTGGATACGAGATAAAGCATCAGCACTAGAGTTATCACGACCAGGAATGTGACGAAGATCAGTAGTAAATTGGGCAATAAAATCCAGATGACGAAATTCACGAGGAGAATAGTGTAAAGAAACAGAAGTAATAGCAGAAGTGAGTGGTTTATGATCCGTGAGAACATAAAACTGACGACCTTCAAGAAAATATCTAAAGTATTTAATTGAAGAATATACAGCAAATAGCTCACGACCAAAAGTACTATAGCGAGTGACAGCAGGAGGAAGTTTCTGAGAATAAAAAGCAAAAGCCAAGCACCATTTTGCAGTTGCTCTAGTGAAGCTCCTACAGCATAATCACTGGCGTCTACAAATAGGCGAGTTTCAGCACCGTGTTCAGGAAAAACAAGAAGAGTGTTGTTGACCAATAGAGTTTTACTCTGTTCAAAAGCCTCACAAGCAGCATCAGTCCAATTAACCATTGTCGAGCTGCCCCGACGACCTTGAACAAGCAAAGCAGTAACTGGAGCTAATATGGCAGCAGCCTTGGGGAGGAAACGACGATAAAAATTAAGGAGACCTAGGTAAGCACGAAGATCGTTCTGAGTGGTGGGAAGAGGATAATCACGAATAGCAGAAACACGATCAGGTAGTGGAGAAAGACCAGAAGAAGAAATTTTATGGCCAAGAAAATGAAGAGAAGCAGCACCCAAAATGCATTTCTCGAAATTTAAACGAAGACCAGCTTGAGATAAACGAGAGAAAACAGTACGAAGATGAGAAAGATGCTCCTCCGGAGAACGAGAAGCAACTAATAGATCATCAATGTAAGCATATACAAAGGGTAAACCACGTAAAACATGATCTATCAAACGTTGAAAAGTAGCACTGGCATTACGAAGACCAAATGGCATAAGTTATACATAAAAATTGCCAAAAGGAGTTGCAATACAAGTTTTAGGACGATCATCAGGATTAACAGGAATTTGAAGGAAGGCAGATTTTAAGTCAAGAGAAGAAAAAATGGTGCATCCATTTAGAGAAGAAGTAAAATCATGAAGGTGAGGAATAGAATAAGTATCAGCAACAGTTTTAGAATTTAGTAACCTGTAGTCCCCAACAAAACGAAAAGAATCTGGCCCTTTTTGAACAATGTGAAGCGGAGAAGCGTAAGGAGAAGTAGAAGGGGAAACAATACCCTTTTCCAGAAGCATGTCAAATTCAACATGCGCAATCTTAACATTTCTGGAGAAAGTCTGCGAGCCTTGCAAACAGGAGGACTACCCCTTGTCTCAATGTAATGCATTACATGGTGAGACGCAGGAGAAAGATTAGAAATAGGCTGGATTAAGTCAGAAAATTCAGAATGTAAAATAGCGTGAAAAGAAGAATAAGAGGAGGAATCAGGAAGATTGATACCATAAATAGAAGAATCAAAAGGAACAGCATTACAAGAAAGAAGTAGTGTCATCAAGTAGACGACTATTGGCCATGTCAATAAGAATATTGAAATGACTTAAAAAATCAGCACCAATGATGTTTTGTGTAACATCGGCCAAGAGAAAAGTCCAACGGAAAGAACGACGCAGTCCAATAGATAAAGTAAGGAGTTGTTCACCATAGACAGCAATGCTAGAACCATTAGCAGCCCGTAAATGAGAAACAACAGGCGGAAGAGAAGAGCAAAAACCATGAACATTCAAAATAGAGAAACTACTGCCCGAGTCAATAAGAAAAAATCGTTTAGAATCACCATCAAATATTTGTAAAAGCGAACCTGGAAGAATAGCATTAACTTCAGGAATAGAAACAGAAGAGGAATCAACAGAAATAGGAACAGAAGTAGGAGCCGTAGTAGTAGCATTAACCGAAGACGAATAAGAAATAGTAGGAATATAGAGCGAATTGGAATTGGAGGAATTGACCAAGGGAGGAGCGCAACGATCTACGGTCCCCCCCGAGGGGAGTTTCCCTGAAGAGGATTTGTAGATTAAAATTACAGGGAGGAATGCAGTTACGTGCTTTAACACCAAAATGATAATGATAGATGCATAAAGGAGAACCCTGAGGAGGTTGTGGCAATGAAGAACGGGAAGGTGAGAAGGAGAACGAGATCTAGTGCGAGAAGATGCAGATTGCTGACACTGACAACGAGAGATAGAAGACATTTGTTGTTGCAAGGAAATAATTTGAACATTCATATTGTTCAACAAGGTAAGAATGTTAGTAAGAGGGTCTAAAGATGAATTCTGGAAAGATGGAGGAGGAGTACAAAGAGAAGAAGGAGCAGAGGAAGATAGAGCAGCGGAAGACGAAGATATAGAAGGAAGAGAAGAGTTAGTAGCAAATTGAGAAGGAAAAGTAATAGAAGAAGAGGAAGAAGGTATAATCGCGAGAGTAGAACCCATAGGGGTAAAAGAAGGATAAGTTATAGGAGAAGAAAAAGATTGATTGGCACGAATAATAATATCTGCACGTTCGGCTAAATCTTGAAGAGACAAGGCGTCACCATGAGAGAGCAAGGAAGTACTAACAAAAGCAGGAAGAGAGTGCGAAGAAGAGATTGGTTACTATCAGCAAGGGGACCAGAAATAGAGAGCATACGGGTAAGAAGCTGTGAAGGAAGACGATTCACCCAACCTCATGTTTTAACAATTTGTTGAAAACGGGTAGCATCACGAAGGAGAAGATGGCGACGTAAATAATTCACAGAGTAGAATAGGAGTAAAGAGAGGAACGCTAACTGAAGGTAAAAGAATTAGGGATTTGAATTTTCTGCACTTCATATAGGGAAATGGAGAGCAGAAGAACTAGCTTTCTCCAATTCTTGTAGAACTCGAGCAAGAAAATATCAATTGTGAATTGTAAAATCAACATGCATCTCGCCCTAAATTGCGGTGGGGATTAGGCGAGGAAGCACGCGATATAGGCGCAGGTAGTTGGCGGCAAGTTGCAGTAAAGAGGAAGGCAGTGGAGTACTCTGTTTGATGTAGTGGTTGTTGATGTTGAGACATCAATAATTGTTGATTGCGATTGTTGTAACAGATATTGTTGTTGTGGATCATACATAGGCGGAGGATAAGATAAATTTGGAGATGAAGAGAGGAGAGGGAATATATTCGAAGAAGTAGGAACAGAATCAGATAATATATTAGAGGTAGGAGTAGTAATAGTAGTAGGAGCAGTAACAATAGTAGTAGTGGTAGTAGGAATAGTAACAGTAGTAGTGGACATATTGAAATTACAATTTAAAGAAGCTAAATGGGTTCTTAATAAAATATAAATAAAATTGAAATAAAAATGAGAATATAAACAAAAAATAATGTAAAAAATATAACTAATATTAAGATTTAACAAGGTTGGATGGACGAGTCTAGGGATCACCAATTTGAAGTAGCTTGCTTTTACCACTCTCAAAAAATACTTTAATAAGTTGGTTAACTGAATTATGAGAATAAGTTTAGTTTAACAATTCATTTTTTAGCCTTAATACAAATAAATATTAGTTCATTATATGTATAGATATCAAAATTTTGATGATGAGTTCAATGATGTTTTCTTAAGGATGCTGAATTATAAGAAGATCTTCAAACCAATTTTATTCAGCTCTAAAAATAGATTTATAAAACGAACCTGCGGAACATACCAGTGTTAGTATATATAATAATAATAATAATAATAATAATAATAATATAATAATAAAAAAATAATAACATAATATATAATAAATAATATAATATAATATAATATGATGAATAATAATAATAAATAATAAAATATAATAATAATAATAATAATAATGATAATGATGTTAATAATGATAAAAATTATTAAAAATAATAAGAAAGAATTATTTATACTTTATATTTTACCCATTTTAGGCCACGTATAAAAAAGAACATTTAATGATAATTAAAGACTTAATTTATAATTTTTTTTTTTTTTTTTATTAATGCTCAAATATATTAAATAATTGGTTTATTTTTAATCTGAAACGAGGAATTATTTATTTAAAATAAATGTTAAAAAATATTCTAAGAAGAGAACATGTAAAGAACTATTTTTGAGCTTCGCTACAATATATTATTTTCATATATATATATATTATAGTATATAATATAATTTATATATTATATATATATATATATATATAATATATATATAATATATATATATATATTATATATATATATATATATATATATATATTATAGAGTGGGGCACATAAAACCAGCCCCATCTACGAAAAAATGATTATCAGTAAAATATATTTACCTAACTACCTACGACCGTACACGACGGTTATCACAACAATGTGAAGTATCATGCAGATTATTTCAACGCATCCTTCATGGTGTAGGGAATTAAGTCCCTAAAAAGGAGCCTTATTATTATTATTATTATTATTATTATTATTATTATTATTATTATTGTTGCTGTTATCATTATTATTATTATGGTCTTGTATTTCCTTGACTAATGTTCTGGTTTTTCCCATTTGCAGGAGGTCTGATTAAATTAAAATATTGAGTAAAGTAATCAGGCCTTAGGTGGAAATAATTGTCAGGCGGCGGATCATTGCTAAACAGAGTGGAAGTCGCAGTGCCACTTCTTTAGGTAGGGGCCGAATGTGGAGTGGAGGATGAATTGTGAATTGCTATTATGAAAATAATGTTTAATGAATGATTTTCCCCCTGCAGGTAGATTATTGTATGACTAAATAATTAATGAAGCCTTTCCCTTTTATCATAGGTGGCAACGAGTACTTGCTTCCTTTGGCTTCCCTTGATCATCGGCTGCTTCTTATCCCTTTTAGTCCCCTGCAGATCTTCTGTGCATTTCTCTTGATTTCCGCGGTTTCTCCGCGGACGTTAGTATTCCCAGAGCGAATCACTGAGTGTTGTGTTAAACGAAACGGGAAAGCACCTTTATTGTCTCGTGCAGAGGGTGGGAGTGGCCTGGGAGGGACACGACTTGTAGGGGCTGGCACTCCTTTCCCCCCTTTTCTGAATATCGACTAAAGTTTCCAAGGGCGTAGCCCAATATTGTGTACGTATTTCTAATTAAAAGCATCATTGCAAGGATTCTTTTACTTGCCTAATTTTGATTTAATTCCTGTCCATACTCTCAGGTTAGTCTTTCTCTCTTTTCCTCTTACTGCCTTCGTCTTGCTGTGCCCGGTGGGCAACGTTAGGATTATTAACCTCTACCGCTTTTTCCCATTCTTAATAACTTTGTACTTCGTGTTTTTCCTTCTACTATTGTTTCTTGACTTGAAGAACGAGGGTTGTAGCAGTGTGTTGACCAGTGGCGCTGTCACAGCCAACAGGCGTTCCGATACCATATCAGAATCGAACCCTAGTGTTGGCTGCAGCGGGTGGCGAGAGTAATAACTTGGGGCTTCACCAACTCATTAAAGGGAGGCTTAGAAACCCTCCGCCTCGCTGTCCGTTCAGTTGCAAAGTTGCTTGTCGGATTCGCCACATAGTAATTTTTGGCATCCCCAGCGGGATAGCTTGTTGGCGAGTGTCGTTTGTCGGGAAGTTGGTTTAGTTTGTCTTGAACTGGGATGGGCCAGGAAGAAACGGTCGCCGGTCCTAGTGGGGTTCCCGCGGGTACACCCAAGGAACGTGGGGGTTATGATTTGTTTCTCAGTGCGTTGAGAGACTTTCGGACCCTTTATGCCGCGGGTGAGATCGATAAGGACTTGGGGGAGGTTGCGGGGGAGGTCCAGCGGACCTTACTTGAGTGCGGAGGTGCGACAGTACAGCGGGAGATGGCGGAGAGGGAGCCTCAGCCTCCCGCTGCCAAGGTTGAATTCAAGGGAGAGGTTCGGCGCCCAAGTGGCGATATTTCAAGTAGCGATGGAGACAGTCGGGAGGGTTCTTGGCCGCCCCGTTCAAATTCTGAGGGTCGGCGAAAAAGGGGAAAGGGACCCGCTCGTGTGAAGAACCAAGCCGCTCCGGATGATGGGCGCGGTTGGTCGGTGGATGATCGGTCCTGGCGCATGGAACAGCGAGAGTTGCTGTTGAACATCGACGAGTCCTTGGCCAGGATTGCCGATGCGATTTCTGGTTATACGCGGATGGCTAGGAGTGTGAAACCATTGCCTTTTGAGGTCAGAGGGGCCCAGTCATTCAAAAGTTTCCTTAGAGAATTCGAGGGTTATGCTAGGGACAAGGTGGGAAATGATCCCAATCGTTGGCTGGTCGAACTACGGGCTCATTTAAAAAGTGACGTACAACGAGTGTATGATGTGTTATAAACAAGGAGCAAAATATCGCTCAATAGAGGAACGGCTGATAGCGTTTTCATCTATGACTTTTTCGACGGCGCAGCGGGGGTATTCTGCCATTGAACGAGAGTTGGCTGGGTTGCGATGGGGGGTCAAGAACTTAAGAGCATTCTTATACGGTCACCAGTTTATCCTCTTTACCGACCATCGCCCATTGGTGTACCTTCACACTATGAAAATGAGTGACAGTCGATTGGCAAGGACGGTGGATGACTTGGCCGAATTTGATTTCGAAATCAGATATCGACCTGGAAGAGAAAACATATTGGCAGACGCACTTTCTAGGGTTCCCGCACAATTGCCTGTTGAGGAGGAGCCCGCGGAGGACGAATTGCCCAGGGGATTGGAAGTGATGGAAAAAGTGGACGGTGGACCTGATTCCTTGTTCGACAGCTTGTTGATTGTACTTAGGGAAAAGGGAATAAACCGCAGGGAATGGCAGCTTCCCGTTGATGCTCTGACACTTCGCCGGGGGTTGGTTTCGCAATTGATGGATAACCCCCGACGTTATCGGATTTCTTTTGAAGGTAAAAAGAAGGCACAATTCAGGGCAATGATGCAGAAAGGGGTCTTCCCGATCATGGACGTGTTGCTTGCTGCGAGTGAAGTGTATAAGATCCGCATTTGGGTTCATTACGGCGCTGACGCGCCCATCGTGTATGTCATGGATCCTTCTGTTGAGGATGGAGGTTTGTCGCGGTTACATCTCCAATGTATGGGGGGAGTGCACTTTAACCCACTTCGGGAGCGCCCGGACTTTGCGGGTCAATCCTTGGGCGAGGAGGAATATCGGGCGGCGGAAGACCAGGTTGCTAAAGGGAAGGAACGGGATAGTGTACCAGGGGGAGAAGGGGTGGCGAAATCCGAAACGGAAGTGGGAGAGTCGACTGAGGAGGAACCGCGGACGGGAGTAAATTATTTTATGCAGGCTGCGGGTGCCGAGTCGAATATTCCAACCTGTGGACATGAAGGTTCTGGGGTCGCGTGGACGTGGTTGACTATTGGAAATAAACGATTTTGCGCCCTCCTGGATACAGGCGCGATGCTGAGCTTGGTCTCCCAAAACGTGTTTGCCTCCGCCAGAGCGGAAGGTGCTTTGGTGAAGGACCGCGGGGTGAATGTAAAGATCAAAGGCGTGGGGACGACTGTCGTGGAGGCGAGCTTGGGCGCAGTATTGAGAGTGAGTACGGACAAGAAGCAGATAGAGTTCCCGTTTGTCGTCATTTCGGGAGAAATGATTCCAACGTGTTGCATCGTGGGCATTAATTTCTTGACTGAAACTCGCGTAGAGTTTGACTTCAGGAATGCAAGCATTAAGCGGACCTCGGAGGTAATCTTGGCATGCCAGGGCGTGGTGGAAATGGCTGAAAGTGATGTCGAGGTGAGTGGAGAGCATAGGACGAAGATCTGAAACCAGCTGGTCGAGTTTAGACCAGTTATTTAGGGCTTCTAGAGACGTGATTTCGTAATTCGCATGTAGAAGAGTGAATCAGTATGCGTGAACCGTTTGTCCTCGCTGCGAGGGTTGAAGGATTCGCGGTAGCTGGAGCCTTAAAGTTGAGGATACGCCTGTTGTTTTTTAAAGCAGTGGAGGGGGCAGTGAGTCTTGGCGTGGTCCCTTTTCGGATCCTTGTCCATTTTGCGGTTTTGTTCATCGAGAAGATTTGGCCCACAGTGGGAGGCAAAGATTCGCACCTTTAACGTATGTTTGGCAACTCCTTCCTCTTCCGTACACCGGTGAGAGTATGTAACGTCGTGCCCACAGTGCGAGAAGTCTTAAGATTCGGCCATAGGCTGTGCACCTTCCGACCCTGAAAGATCGTGGCGTCAACCCCCTATGAGGCTGGTGGCATGAGATTTGGTGTTTCCGGCAAGACAGCCCCGGAGAATGCTGTTGCTTGATGGTCGTGGTATCATTTACTAGTAAGTGGGTGTATGGCACGTCCCATCCGAGATTAGACAGGGCTCAGACCCTCTTCGCCATTTTGGAACTGGGAATCCTGCATCCCCTATTTACGGGTGCAGAGAGATTCTCTCTATGATCAATGGACCAGTAGTTTGAGCATGGAGTTGTTGACGAACTTGCTCATGCGATATAACTCTCGCACTGTTTCACGAGTACACTCAGACCCTAGCACTAATGGAGCGTGTGGAACGTGGTTAATCGACCAGTCGGGGAGATCCTGCGCAGCTTGGTGTGAGAGCGGTGGAGGGATGGGATATCTCCTGACGAAGAGCATGTCACATACAACTCGACCATGCATCGCCAAACAGGGAAGACGCCATCAGCACGATTGTTGGAGGAAAACCATAATCAGGGAATGGTCGCCCCCATCCCACGGCAAGAAAGAGAAAAGTGGATGGAGGGACACCCGAATTTTTGTCCATTCCGCGTGGGGCAACTCGTCTTGCGGAAAACGGTATCAAATGACAGGAGTGTTGTCCGGAAATTAAAAGCGAAGTATACAGGCCCCTTTTATGTCCGGAAGGTAAATGAGAATGGGGTCACCTATCAGGTCGCGGAGTCCAGGGGTGAAGGAGCCACGGTGCAGAGGGTTCATCATCGTCACCTGAAGCCTTGGATCCAGCCGCCTAAGTATTTAAGGGATTACTACTCACTCGTGGAGAGGGTGGAGGTACGTGACTCGGACGATGAAGGGGAGTCGGTGCTCTCTGCTGGAACGAGGATGACATCTGACAGTGACTCGAGCTTCTCGGGGTTTTCTGGTCCGCGGCGAGTTTTTTTTAAGGGCGGTTATGGTGTTCCGAGTAGAGAAGACAGTCAAAGTAGTTATCTTGTTTCAAGTGAAGAGAGAGAACAGGGTAGCAGCGGTGACTTTAGCGATGTGGGGGACCAACATGACCAGTACTCAAGGTGTGTTCCGGAAGAAAGGGGTTATCGCACCCGTGAGGGAGTGGTCGGGTTAGATGATCGCACGGTCAGAGGTGCGGCGGAAGAGAGGAAGTCCCCTTGTCAAGGGAATGGAGGTGTTTTTCGGGATCTGAAAAGGGTAGCAGAGATGCTGGGAGAGAGAGTAAGGGGTTTGGTTGGTTCTCGGGTTCGGCAGGCAGTGAGTTTCATGTGGGGGGATCTGTTTCAGGCATTGATTGATGGAGGGGATCGCACTTCGGATTCGATTTTGGGCAGTGTGTGCTTGATCTGTCGCGATCAACTGATTGGTCATGTCACAAGAAGAGAGGTAGCAACTCAAGTAGAAATCTCGGATGATGAGTTGTGTGGTCGTGACCTCGATTTATCGCGGATTTTGCCGGAGCCACAGTGTAGCTGGTTAATAGATTTTGGGTCAGAGCAGGAAGCGGATCTGAATGGAGAAGAGCTGAGCGAGTTTCTTTGCACACGCCAAGCGTTAGAGACTCTACATCCGGTTGCGGAGAGTGTTGCAGCAGTGAAGGAGCGTCGGGACACGGAAGATTGAAGTTGCCGAAGCGATCAGGTTTATATGCAACACAGATGAACCGAAAGAGGAGTATTTTTTCGTACCTTTGAAGGTTTTTGTAGGAGTACGTTGAGCCGGAGCATGAGTTGAGTAAAGGGGAGAGCGGATGTGAGTTGTCGAAGGTGCTTGGGGTCTGCCCCCAGGATTGAACTGTACGAGGGGTCTGGCACCGCGAATGAGGGAATAATCGAGCGGGACAGGGCTGAACCCTGTTTGTTCAGGTCGGTTTGCGAAACATCGATGGGCCTTTGAAGGAAGCGTCATCCTCCCAAAGGATCCGCTGAGGGGTTCGTTCGGTGTCCGGGAAAAATATTGCGGGAAATGTTTCTGGCGATGGTGCCTCTTTCGGGGGCGCCAGGTCGGGATTTCCAAATGTTCAGTTTGAATTCCGCTTAGATATAAAAGAGGGGGGGGCGTGGTCGGCCTAGAAAGTTTACATTGTAAAGATTTTTGTTGTTTGATTGTTGCCTTGATCTCTCTCGCGGTTGGGGTTGATTTTTTTTCTTTTTCTCTCTCCCTCCAACCCCACTTGACTTCTTCTGAGTTAATGCATTTGCGTTCCTTTAGTTTTTTTTTTTTTTCTTTCTCTGTCCTTTCCCCGTTCCTTGCTAGCTTAGCTTGTGCATATCCATGACTTTAGCTGGTCTTCAACCATTCTGTTTTTCTTCTTGCCTGTGTGAAGCTTGAGATGCATTGTGCAATCCCTTTTCCGTTCTTGGCCGAGTTGCCGCCGCACACATCCTGCATGTGTGCTCTCTCCCGACGTGACCGGCGGTCTTATATATTTTTTCTCTCCCCTTCTTTTTTTTTCTCATTTTGTTTTTTTTTTAAATAGCTTTTGGTCTGGCTTGCCGCAGATTGCGCGTATACACGTTTTAGTGTATTTTGTCCCTTACCATTATTGATTATTAACCAAACTGGTTAATTAGTTTCCCTTGTAAATTGTGCCAGCCTTGACCATGCAGTGAATCCCGCTCAGGGTGCTCTTTCTTCTCGGAGACAAGGGTTGACGCTCGCAATTACGCGTCGACCCCTGCAGAAGAACATATCGAGAAGAACGGGAAATCGTGAGAGGCAGGGGAGGAGACCTGGATGGAATCAGGATCTCTAATATTATTTGCCCATGAAGTATGAAATGACATGGAGGCAACCAATCATGAGCCTCGGACCAAGTGGGCTGGAATGTGATGAATTTCCGCAGCCTTTCCTGGGTGGCCTAGTGCTCTCGCCTGAGTTGGTGAGATTACCCTGGGTCACCCATTCCATTGACGCCGAAGAAAGGATGAATGTAGGAGGGAATCAGGCATCTTTTGTATGGATTTCCGTGGCTTTCCTGGGTGGCCTAGTGCTCTCACTTTGGGTTGGTGAGATTACCCTGGGTCGCCCATTGATGCCGCAAAGAGGATGAATGAAGGAAGAAATCAGGCCCCCTTCATAGAAGAAGGAAAATGGATTAACGCGGTCTTTCCCGGGTGGCCTAGTGCTCTCACTTTGGGGTTGGTGAGATTACCCTGGGTCGCCCATTTGATGACCGCAGTCCTTCCCGGGTGGCCTAGTGCTCTCACGTTGAGTCTGGTGAGATTACCCTGGGTCGCCCACTGATACCATCCGGAGGAAATATATGGCGTAGCACAAGCATGATATATGGAGGGAGGAATCTTGTACATTCTAATGTAAATATTGGTAAAAAAAAAAAAAAAAAAAAAAAAAAAAAAAAAAAAAAAAAAAAAAAAATAAAGGGGCAAAGAGGAACGTATTAAAAAAAAAAAAAAAAAAAAAAAAAAAAAAAAAAAAAAAAAAAAAAAGGGACCAAAATAACCCTATATAAAAAAAAAAAAAAAGAAAAAAAGGGGCACTATATTAACCCTATAATATACAAAAAAAAAAAAAAAAAAAAAGGGCAACTTACTAATAATAACTAAAAAAAAAAGAAAAAAAAAAGGGCAATATAGTTAGCTCTGTATATATACGAATTATAACACCTAACAACATGGTATTTTGTTTATTTTTTGTTATTTTGAGACAATAGGGCTTTCCGCGGATTGTGTGGGTGTGAATGAGGGGGCGGGAGAGAGTAGTGATAGTTGTGAAGATAGTAGGATCTATCTTGTGGGGGGGTAATTTAGGGAAAGGTCTAAAAAGGAAGCCCTTAATTCATTATTATTGTTATTATTTTATCATTATTAATATTTATTATTATTATTCTTATTATTATGTTATTATATATTTTTCTTAATTAATATTTATTATTATTATTTTTTATTATATCTATTTAATCATTATTATTATTAGGTCTTGTATTGTCCTTCGACTAATGGTCTGTTTTTCCCATTGCAGGAGTTGATTAATTTTTAAAAATCGAAGTGATCAGACCTCTAAGGTTTTATTAAAGTTATCAGGCGGATCATGCGATCAAGTTTTAAGGTCACGGTCCATTCTATATGGTAGGGTTTGAATGTGGCGTGAGGCGAGTGAGAATACAATTATGAATATACATAAGCTAATGAATGTTTTCCCTGCATAGATCTGCCTGAGAGTATTAAGTAATTATGAGCTTCCTTTTTCTTATCAGCAGGTGCTAACGAAGTACTTGCTTCTTTGGTTTCCTTTGATCATAGGCTGCTTCTTATTTCTTTCAGTCCCCTGCAATTCTGTGCGATTTTTCTTGTTCTTCCGGCGGTTCTCCGGACGTTAGTATTCACCCAGATGCGAATCACTGAATGTTGTGTTAAACGAAACGGGGAAAGCACCTTTATTGTCTCGTGCAGAGGTTGGGAGTGGCCTGGGAGGGACACGACTTGTAGGGGCTGGCACTCCTTTCCCCCCATTTTCTGAATATACGAACTAAATTTCCAAGGGGCTAGCCAAATATTGTGTACCGCATTTCTGATTAAATACATCATCGAAAGAATTCTGTTACTTACCTAATTTTGATTAATTCTGTCCATAATACTCAGGTTAGTCCTTTCTCATTCTTTTCCTCTACTGCTTCGTCTTGCTGTGCGGTGGTAGCGATAGATTATTCCCCTCACTAACCATTTTTCCATTCTTATAACTGTGGTATCTTCGTGTTTTTTCCTTCTACTAATTGTTTCTTGCTTGAAGGACGAGGTTGAGCAGTGTGTTGACCAGTGTGCTGTCACAGCCCAACAGCGTTCCGAAACTATTTCATGATCGAAGCCATGATATGCCGTACGGTTGGTAGAGTATCCACGTTGGAGTTCACCAACGAAATTAACCAGGAGGCCTTAGAACCTTCGCCTCGATCCGCTGAAGCATGCGAAGTTCAGCTTTTTGTCGATTCGCACAACATATAGCAATCATACCTGAGTCAGGCTGTCTAACTCCTATGTTTTTAAGTATAGGGAAGTGAATTGCTCATTGGTTTACTAACGCATTGTGGTACACCTACATGGTTTAGTACCCACGCACCCTTTTCTAATCTCTAGCATGTATACGTTTGTAGTCACGGAATATACGCAAATATTAGTTCGACTTAGTATTAATAATGATACTGCTTGAATCGGATATCCCGTGTTTATGATGCAATCTAATCACACTTACCATGGTTTAGTATCAGATAGTACCACCTACCCCCTTTTTAATGCCACCTATGCAACTTTTTTATTTCTGGGGGCTACAGAGCCGAGCTTGGTGTTGCTTAGTATCTTTTCTTATGGTATGCAGAGGTCGTACCTGCTATTGCTAGTGGTAGTTTCACCTTTGGTTTAGAAGCGCATCAACCGCGTATTATTCGTGCCGGCTTCCTTGTATATTCAAGGAGGGTTAGGGGTTTAACCTTATTATGAGGGTGGGTATAAAATGAAATCTTTTCAGATTTAGGGAGGGAGGGGTATTCAGCACAAGCATCATTCCTGTTCAACACACAGTTCATTCAAAATTTTATTTTACGTCAAAGCCCAGGGTATTTCACGAATTCCGGGCAAATTTCAGAATTTTTAGTTTTTTATTGTTTCAAAAAAAACTAAAAGTTTTACAAATATTTTTTGTTCTATTAAAGTTGTAGAAGATTAACAGGTGCAGTGAACTGCAAAAAAAAAAAAAATTTTTTAAAAAAATATTATAAATAAACCCTGATTTTTTGACATTTTTTCTTATAAAAATTTTTTAAAAATTTCTCCAAATTTTTTTTTTAGCTAAGTCTGGTGTACAAAAAATAAAAAAATATTGTAAAATTTGAATCACCATACTCTTGATAGTCACGGTTTAAGCTATGTATAGATATAAAATGCATTATTGATAGCAACATTTCATTAAAAGTTCTTATTTTAACCCTAATGGAACACTAGATAAGGTCCTAATCGCCAGAGAACTACTTCAAGGGTGGCCAATTGACTCGAGTACGCAAGGACGTCAGAGCATCGGAAACCCATAATAAACATACCCGACAACAACAAAAATAAAAAGTAGCTAAAAATTGCTAGGGGTGCCAGATTTTTTAAAAAAATCAGCTAAATCTGCCATGACAGCCCTTAATTTTTAAACAATCATTCTTACTTACTGCTAACACGTTAGGGAAGCTCATTTCCTTAATTATTTTTTATCAAAACTTGTAAAATTTATATATTTTTTTTAAGTGTTTTTTAATTGCCTCCATAAAAAAAAAATTTCCTTTTTAGAAATTTTTTAAAAATAGTTAGTTAATTTTATTTTTTTAAATTTTCTTTACATAAATGTTGCCAAATGCCCCATATTTGTATTATATCTAGACTAATTCTGTAAGTGTTATAGTTTTTAGGTTACAATAACAGCTACTTAAAAAAAAAAAAAAGGCCATCATTTTTTTCTTCGTTTTCTGAAATTGCCTCAGTTGACGGTATCTTAATTCATTTAAATTATTTATACTTTTCTTTTTTTTTAATATATATTTCATAAAATATGTTAAAAAATTAACTAACATATGATGACATATTTTCACTCTAAGAGGTTTTTGAAGTGGTTTTTTTTTCATTACATTGGTTTTTTTTTTAAACAATTGTTTTTTTTTTTTTTTTTTTTTTTTTTTTTTTTTTATCTAAATAATTATAAAGTATTAAGCAAAACATCTAATTTTCCTGGATATTTATAGCCTAGGCCTAGCCAGTATATAAAATTTTATAAAGTCTAATATGTAAAATAGTTTAATAGTTAAACTCCAAAAAACTGAAAAAATGTTGTTTTTTTTGTATACACACATATATATATACAATATATATATTATTATATATATATCATATAATATATATATATATATTATATAAATTATATATTTATAATAGTATAATACTATATATATATATATATATTATATATATAATAATATATATAATATATATACTATTCATCATCATCATCCATCATCATATTCATCATCAATCAATCATAATCTCATCAATACATCATATGAAAATCATCTCATCATCATCATCATCTATCACAGTCTCGATCACTACATCATCATCATCATCATTCACATCATCATTCATCATCATCATCATCATCATCATTCATCATCACATCATCATCATCACATCATCATCATCACTCATCATCATCATATCATCATCATATCATCATCATCCTCATCATCATCATCCCAACATCAATCATCAAAAGAAATATCTTTTCCATCATCATCATCATCATCATCATCATCATCATCTCATTCATCATCATCCATCATCATCATCATTTGCATCATCATCATTCATCATCATCACCATCATCATCATCATCCATCATCATCATCATCATCAATCATATCAATCATCATCATCAATCAATCATCATCACATCATCATCATCATCAATCAATCAATCATCATCATCATCATTCATCATCATCATTCATCATCTCCATCAACTTCATCATCATCATCATCATAATCAACATCATCCCAGATTTTGGGTGAGGTGTGTAGCATACCGGGACTAAAGATTGAACATGGACAAATTGAGAACTTCATTCGCAGTTAGAAAAAATCCACCCTAGTTTTAAGGATATTGCGATGACCTCACTGTGGCATCTCTCGCTCAATTTAGGTTTCTTCCCTGGTTGAGGTCGACAACTGACTCATCCTCACACAACACCTGCTATTCACATCTTTATATGCACTTCTCTCGACTCTGCCAAATCACATTCCTTCCTTCGAGCTTCCTTTCTGGCTCAATCCACTTTTCTTCGGTCCCCAGCCTGTTGATTCCCAGAACACACTCACCACTATAGCATACACATAATCAACCGTCATTCATCCTTTCCACATTACAAAACCATCTCAACATACTTACTTCTCATTTATTTTCTCATTTAACCCTTTCATTACACCACACAACTCCCTAATGCATTCATACCCTCATTTTATCAATTCTGTCTCACAACTACTCTCTCTAAGATTGTATACTTGAACACATTGTACTCAAGACTATAACTCTTTTCTAGACCATAGTTTCACTATAGTTTCATTAACAACAGGTAACAACATACCCTCATGCAAACCCTAGCACATCAAGACTCCAACGAAGAATTTAATTGGAACCAGCCACCTTCTACATTCACTAAATTCCTATTCATCACACAAAATATCCCCAAATATAAACTCAGACACTTGTTCCAGTTGCTCCACATTCAACCTGATTTTACACTGTTGACACTGTTATTCAGCAAAGTTTTAAAGGATATAACATATTTCAAACCCCTTCCTTTTACACACTCTGCCACATCTCTACCAATCCTTTGAAACTCTCTCAGATTCGCAACACAAAACCCAAATCTTCCGCATATAATAAGTATGGCACCTCTCCACTCATGTTAAGACATTAAGAATATAGAGACATAGGGCATAATTCCAGAAAACGTCCCAGTCATACCCTAACTGCAAACATGCTCATGCAAATCACAAGCACCTAGGGTTGTCAAATTTGTAAACTAAAAATCACAAATTTTGGCTTGTTAAAATAATGATATAGTATTATATATATTATATATAATATATATATATAATATTATATTATATATATAATATATTATATAAAGATGCATAAAGTATATATTACTATATATATATATATATAATATAATATATATAATATATATATATATTATATATACTCGTATATATATATAGATACATATATATATATATATATATATATAATAATTATATTATTATATATTATATAATATATATAAATAATAATATATATATATATATTAATATTATATTATAATACTTAGTATGGACGATTAACCGTCACTCGTCATGGTCAAAATGGCATATTTTTTTAACAATCGTCATCAGCAAATTCGCTGATTATTTGTGCGATTTAATTGAACAAATTTTTAAGATTTTGAATAATATTAAACTCAAATAATAACTAATCAATAATATATAATAATCAATAATAATAACTAATAATGAAAAGTAATAATAATTAATAAATAAATTATAATAATAACTAATTAAAAATATAATAATAATAATAAAATAATTTTATATATATATATTATATATACTATAACTAGAGATATACTATATATAATATATTATATAATATATATATATATATATTATATTATTATATATATATATATATAGTAAAATAAAAATATATAAAAAAAATAAATATATATTAATATATATATATATATTATATTATAATAGTTATATTATACAATGTGTCTTTAGGAAAGGGGTATCGTCCACTCTCAGAATAAAATAAAAAATAATAATAAAAAAAACAATTTTTCGCGGTCATTGTTATTGACACGCGTTAGTACTTAACAAGTGTTATTTAGTATCATAATTTTCTTTCTAAACTGGTTCTGATATTTTGTAAAAAAATATTAGAAATAGGGCAACAAAATGGCATTTACAATGAATTTCAATTTGAAAAATATGTTTTTCTTAACTTTGTTATAAATGAATTGTGGATCGTTTGTATATTCATTTTTTCAGTGGATACACTCGAGTAGTAGCGTTTAAATGCAAATAATTGTTGATCCAAGCAGTTTAGTGGCAAAAAACGGGCACTTCTTGGTCCGATCACCCTGCGTAAAAATTTGATGGTAGGGGCTGGGCTCGGACGAACGCAGTGTGTTTATTCGATTTTACGTAATTATTATTGGAACATTTTTTTTACGTATAAATAATTTAAATGTAATAAAAAGTTTATATTAAGTGAAATTTTTTAAAAAAAGAAATTTTAATTAAAAAAAACGAGTTCAGTAATAAATGTAAAATTTTGGGCGAGAGGGTGATCGACCACCTATTTATATGTCGTCATTTTATTTATCATAATTGACATTTATATTACTGATTACATATTTTAATAACTTAACGAAAAATTAATATTAAGTAAATTAAACTTTAAAACATTTGGGTTTATCCAAAAAACTAATTTTGCTTAGATTTTACTTTTGAACCCTCAATGTTAGTCCCGCTTCCCCCTCACGGTCGGCGCTGACTGTCGCGTTATTCATAAACCTTTAATACACTTTTATATTAGAATTACATTATTATTTTTTTGTGTGCTTATCCGCGACTATAGTGGCCATGATTGTACAAAAATTTTATTTTTCCAAAAGTGATAGGAAGAGTGGAGTAACTAAGTTATACCTAAAGTGTCCAAGTCACCCGCCCGATTGCTATATTATTATAGTATCATCAGTATAAAATTATATACTATATTATACCCAGTTTTGCTATGTATGATGACATCCAGTGCCTATGTTCACGCCTTTATGTTCTGCGTTCAGAGCCATTCTCACCACCCAGAAAACATATCATATAACATACTTATATCCACACCCTCCTTCTAGACAACATCTTACAGACATCCTCTATTCCTTATACTCCATACGTGTGGATAAAATGCCACTATCGTTGCCTGCCTTGATCGTGAAGAGGACAATTGAACAATCGCAGTTAGGAAGGCTGGCCTACTGCCACTTATCTTTTGCCAGGAATGCTAATGCATCCTTCGGAAGAAGGGCGTGATCGCAGTAAGCGCCCTTCTATCCTTCGGCGAAAATCTATGAATCGTATCTAATATATGAAATGTCAGAGGAATAAATGTTGAGGAGATGAAGAGAGAGGTGATGGATGTATTTAGAAAAGGGCAAATTTGATTTGCTCGCTGTGACGAAACAAAGAATGAAAGGAAACGGTGGAAAAGTGAAGTGGGTGTCGAATGAAATTTGTTTGTGTTGCTGTGAAAAAGGAATGAGAGGGGATAGAAGGTTTGCAATTCTGATGAGTGAGTTTGTAGAGAGCTATGGTAGATTTTGTGTGTGTAAGTACTAGAATTGGTTTAATTTAAGTTTGAAAGGTTAAAATTTGTGTGTTTTGCCGTGATAATAGGCTATTTTGCTACTGGAATCCATCTGAGGGTAATGTGAAGAGAGAGTACGATTTTCTGGATAATCTGAATGATGTTTTTTGGATGGGGGAAAAGAGACTCAGTTCATTGCACTATCTGCCCATTCAAGTGATTTTTTTACGTTGTCACACCCAGTCACCGAGAGCAGATCCCTATCAAAGGAGGGGTGTAAGAACTCCTTCAAAATTTCCACCCTCTTAAGTCGCAAATTACGCATATGAGCACAAACGCGGCTTTTAAGTGAGGAAATAAATTTCAGTAGTAATACAGGAAGATGAAGAGAAATTCCAAAACCAGAGGTGGTGTGAAATGAGGAACGGAACACCACAGCAAAACTAGCCTGGGAGTTACCAATGTTCAACAAAACTGCGTGCGCAGATACAAATACAGCACCTTATTGTGGCTACAAGGTCCGTATTAAAGGTTTGGTACGTCCGAGTGATAAGTTCCTGATGACTTGCCGCGCGTATCCCGTATAGATAAGATGTAAGCACAACATCGCCCGCAGATAGATGGTCAAGTGAACTGAAAAGTGCAGAATGGTTTATAAGCCTTTTTGCCTTTTACTCGACCCTGTCCAAAAGCGGTGAAACCAGAGCCCCCCCCACAGATATGAGAGCAGTACTCCATACATGGGCGGACTGAGACCTTTGTATAGCGGAGCAACGGAGAAAAGGAGGAAAGTCTCTCATCAGTCTAACAGAAACTTCCAGTCTTTGAGGCCGCCCTAAGCAACGTTGTGATTGAGGTTTCCAAGACATTTTTTTGTTCATGTTAAGGCTCAAGTTTTATATTCAACAGGAGAGGCGACAGAACCGTCGAAAGAGACAGAAAGTTAGAAGTAATTGTTGAGAAGGAGATTTGTAAATTGGGTTTTTAAAAGAAATTGATTCACAAAGTTTTTTCTATCCATCAGCGAGATAAAATCGAAAAGATTAGAACGAGAGGCAATTCTAGAAGTAAAGTGGAGTAGATTGAATGAGCTTGAAGATGAAGGGTCCGATGCTCGAATATCACGAGTGGAAGATTAGAGTGCCAGGTTTGAGAAGATCATTAATGAAAGTGAATAAATAGGAGATAAGACAGAACCCTGAGAACACCACTATTGACATGAAAGAAAAGAGTCGCCCCATCAACAAACAGACGATATTGAGCGATTTGAAAAGAAAGCTAAGATATACACTAAGCAAAAGAGAAGGAAACCCAAATGAGGGGAGCTTGGAAAGAGCATGAAGCGTGCCATACCCCACCGCTCGGTCAGTAATGCTTGGATATGTCAAGCGCCACTCACCCCATGATCTCCCGTAGTTCCTAACTCGCGAAACCAATAAATCGTTAGATAGCGAATTAAGGATTATATATATAACCGAGTTAGACTTCGGTCGCAACGAGTAGCCGGTAACTGGCGATCGGAGTGGAGTTTCGCAATGCTCTAAAAAGTTAGGTTGAAAGTTTCAAAATCTAGATAGAATACAGCAAGGAGAGCTACCAGGGCGATAGTTTGGACGGATCAGAGCGTCTTCGCTTTTTTCGAGAATATGCCTGAAACACAGTGAGAGCTTCCAAAACTGAGGAGGAAAGTGGTAGTATTGAGACCTAGAGAATATAGTTGATCGGGGCCGAAGAGATTAGCCTTTTCAGTTGTGAGAATTAGCAACAGAGCCATCAGAACGGATAAGAAGGAGAAAGGCAGATTTACAGAATTTGCTAGAGATGAAAGATTTTTCAGTAGGGAAGAAACCAAGGAGTTGCGCACTTCCTTGATGATAAGCAGCTTGTCGCTCGTCGTATCTGATATATTCCATTCGCTGCCGTTTCCCATACCACATCTTTAACCCTTTAATAATAAGCAAATAACACGCCGTATGGAAAGTTGACGAACCTTGTTTATTTACCAGTTCCGATATCCCTCGCTTAATTTATACCATATTCTATCCCGTGTCACTCAAGTTCGTGTTCGAGTGTTCTCATGATTTTCAAAATGTACTTAACAAAGTAAATGTGCGATTGCCATTTTGTTTACTGTGTATGAAAGGTATCATTAAACACCATCGTCTCTATGAAGACATGTACCCTAATCGTGTCATCTCGCATCATACTTATGTTTGCACGTCTCCATCAACGTTTTAAGAGAAGCAGGAAGTTTTAAAAACTTACTAATGGAACGGGCGATTTCGCACAGTATCAACTCCAATTCCGAAGAAACAGGTTCTCCAAATGACTTGTAGGACAGTCCTACAAACAATACGGAAAGCTTGGCTGCACAGCTACATGTAAGTTATTCAACAGTTTTCAGGGTATTGAAAAACAACTTCTGTACCTTATCACATCCATACGAGTGCGGAACTTTGTTACCAAACAGATTTTCCTGCAAAAGTAGCTTTGTGTGGATGGATGCAACAGAAAATTGCAGACAATTTTCACCATTTAGCAGAAATATTGTTCACAGATGAGAAATTTTCCAGATACGCCATAATCGAACTTACCCCAACAATTGCACATATGGGCTGATGAAAAAACCACATGCAATAGTTTTGAAAGCCGTCCATCAACACAGTTTCATTGAATGAATTGTCCGGAATTATTTGGCGACCATTTGCATTAGTCCATTCTTGTTGATATCATGAGACTTGACGGAGACGTATTATTCCACAGCAAATATCTAGAGAACATCGACTTGGCCTACAACCTATGAAAGGACCATCACACATTAAGATCGAGATGTATTTCATCCACGATGGCGCGCCGCTTCATTTCAAATTTCGTGCTCGTAACTATTTGAACACTGTTATTCAACTGAGGCCGTTGATAGGTGAGAGAGTACAGTAAACCTGCCGCTCCGCATCTCCCAGACCTAAATTGCAATGCTGATTTTCTTCTCTGTGGGGTCACCTGCAAGAGCTGTCTGTTCATAAAGCTAAACAGTTGAAAGCCGAAGAATTAAGGCTCCGCAATACAATGCATCTTGTGACCAATTTCGAACATCACACATTTAACACGGTAAATATTGAACTTCCGCACGAATATCAATGCAGATCAGTATACTAGGACTTGTAATGCGCTGGGGGTGCTCATTTTAAACATTTGTTATAACCTTAGGCACCATTGCTTCGTACTATTTCTTTTGTTAATTTTCTTCTGTGCAGTAATGTATGTATTCTTAAAATTGAATAAATTGAATAAATTTGTAAAAACCTTTCCAAATTTGTTTACTGTTTATTGTAATTTAAGGTTTAAAATAGTTCATCAAATTGTATCTTGGAAACGAGGCTTTTCGGTGAAATGTTTATGACACATATTATCTTATATTTAAGCAAGGAATATCATACTGAATTTTTTCGTTATATTAATGAGCATTCCTTATATATAATATATATATATAATATATAAGAGAGAGATAATACCAAGATATAGATATATATATTATATATATAATATATAATATATATATATAATATATATATATAAATATATATATTATATAATATTATATATATATATAATATTATATATATAATATATATAATATATAATATATATTAAATATATATATATATATATAATATTATATATATATAATATATAATATATATATATATGATTATTATATAGTTATATATATATATATATATAATATATATATATATATATATATATATAATATAAGTATATTATATATATATATATATAGAGAAGAGAGAGAGGGAGAGAGAGAGACGAGAGAGAGAGAGAGAGTGAGAGATGAGAGAGAGAGAGAAGAGAGAGAGAGAGGAAGAAGAGAGAGAGAGAGAAGAGAAGAGAGGAGGAGAGAGAAGAGAGAGAGTAGAGAGAGAAAGAGAGATAGCGAGAGAGAGAGAAGAAAGAGAGAGAGAGAAGAAGAGAGAGAAGGAGAGAGAGAGAGAGAGAGAAGAGAGAAGAGAGAGAGAGAGAGAGACGAGGAGAGGAGAGTGAGGAAGAGATAGGAATAGAGAGAGAGAGAGAGAGAGAGAGAGGGTAGAGAGAGAGACAGGAGAGGAGAGAGAGAGAGTAGAGGAGAGAGATGAGAGAGAGAGGGAGAAGAGAGAGAGAGGAGAGGGAGAGCAGAGAGAAGAGAGAGAGAGAGAGAGAGAGAGAAGAAGGAGAGAGAGAGAGAAGCATGAGAGAGAGAGAGAGGAGAGAGAGAGAGAGAGAGAGAGGAGAGAGGAGGAGAAGAGAGAGAGAGAGAGAGTGAAGAGAGAGATGAGAGAGAGAGAGAGAAGATGAGAGAGAGAGCAGAAGAGGTAGAGAAGAGAGAGAGAGAGAAGAGAGAGGAAGAAGAGAGAGAGAGGAGAGAATGAGAGAGAGGAAGAGAGAGAGGAGAGAGAGAGAGAGAAGGAGAGCAAGATGAGAGAGAGAGAGAGAGGAGAGAGCAGAAGAGAGAATGCAGAGAGGAGTCAGAGGAGAAAGAGAGGAGGAGAGAGAGAGAGAGAGAGACGGAGAGAGAGCAAGGGAGAGAGAAGAGAGAGAGAGAGAGAGAGAGAGACGAGAAGAGAAGAATTTTTTTTAATAGTTTATTTTTTTTTTTTTTTTTGTTTTTTTTTTTTTTTTTTTTTTTTTGTTTCTATATCGCTTTATCATCGTCGTAATGGCTTTCACCAGATTTATATTATATATATAATATCCGATATATTTATATAAATATAATATAAATAGAATATAATATAGTTTTAATTATAGTATTATTAATAATTATATAGTTATATATATAGTTATCTATATAATTAGGAGTCGCCGCAAATTCGTAAGTATGCGGTAATCGGCCTATCGCGCGTCCCAAATACGAATATTCCGTTATCGGACTTTTTGTGGCCGATACATTCGCGGGCCGAATATTGAGCTCATAAGGAAATTTATTCAATAAAATTGAAATTTTAGAACTTAATTTTCCAAAAAAAAAAATGTATAGTAGACCCATTTTTGAGTAGCCAATAATGCTGAAAATTTTGCAATCTGTCAGATTCCTATAAGGCTTGACTTTTTTCAGATATCTAAAGATAGAATTCATTTAGTTGTACGCGGAAATGCCAAACATGGTACGGTATACATGGAAACGTTAGCGCTGCTCATCAATTTCATGTTTTTATCACTATGTTGCATGAACTATGATGCTTCACAGAATGTCAATATTATTGTTCAGAACATCTGTTAAAAGAGTTATTTCGATTTTATACCCGTAGCCTGCAGGAGGACATATCCTCTCATTTTCAGTCACCATGCTCAGGCATCTATTCAACGGCAAGCTGCAAGCTGATTTAAAAATAAACACATAAGACCTGAAAAGATTATGCGCTGTGAATGTGCATAACACGAGCAATCAGATATGTCAGACGGGCATTTCTTCTAATCAGTATTCTCTCTATATCTTTCTATTTCTTCCTTCTCTATCTTCTTTCCCTGACTCTCATCTATTCTTATTCTCTAATCGGTGTTTACTCTCGACTAACTCTCATTCTCTCTCTGTCTTACCTCTAGTCTTCA
>JABUQX010058554.1:0-5000 GCA_015478945.1 Trachelipus rathkii
CCTGGCCCTAACATGAGCCCTATGAAAAACATGAAGAGGATAGTGTAGTTTAACAAAAGTCTCTCGGATTGTGTTCAGTTGTTCCTCAATTCTGACCGGGCTACAAATCCTATAAGCCCTCAAAATCTGCGACGTCAGTACTCCTATCTTAGTTGAAAAAGTGTGTGCCGAATATCAATTTGTATAAGCGTCAATATGTGTGGGCTTACGGTAAATGTCCGTGATTACTCGCCCACCATCCTCCACATGAACAAGAACATCCAGGAAGGGCAAGGAGCCACCCTGTGAAAATTCCATCGTAAACTTTATGGACTGGACCTGTTCGTTTAAGTGGTCCAAGAGAGAGTGGGGATCAAGATGGCCGGGCATCACTGCAAAAACGTCGTCGACATAACGTCTCCAAAAGATATTCCTGTATGTGTGATGTTGAAAAATAAACTTCTGCTCAAAAAACTCCATAAACAGGTTACTGATGGTGGGGGATAGCGGTGATCCCATGGGGAGTCCATATTTTTGCTTGAAAAACCGGTCCTTAAAATAGAAAAAATTATGGTCCATAACAAGAACAATCAACTGCTTTAAAATTTGAAACGGCACATCGAAAGTACAGGCATTGAGGCCCACATACTCCTCAAGCCAGTCCAAAGTGACATCCACCGGAACCCTCGTAAACAAGGAGGTCACATAATAACTAAAGGAAAGCCTTATTATAAAAATTAGCGGAATTCAGTGATGAAATAAAATCACACTGTTCTTCAGTATGTGCCTGAGAAACCTCATATCATCGGTGCAACGCTTGCCTTTGTTAAGGTATTTTGCATTTTGTAGCGAGAACGGCTTCATCTAATATTCGAAATAATGGTCTGGGTGGAATGTTGGTCTTATGTCTTGAGGGATGCCAAAGAACCTGGGAAAGCTTCGGCAGTAAAATCAGAAGTTGCTTAAAATGTTCAGGCAAGTCTCTGAGTATTGTCTTCATGCTTTGTTTGAAAGTTCGCTTGGACTCATTAAGTTGATTTTTTTGTCAAACATGCAAAGGTCTCCCCATCTGTCAAGAGAGCAAAAGCCTTGTTGTCATAGTCTGAAGAGTTCATCAACACCATCTTGTTTCCTTTATCTGCGTGTGTAATGTGAAGATCATTCATGCCCTTCAGAACCGAAATGGACCTAAAAAACCTTGCAGGCAGATATTGTTTATTATGACTCAGTAAATCATTTAAAATAAAGCCCTTCAATAGGTCGAAATTAATATCCAATTTGTCATTCCTCTTCCTGAAATTTTCGTATTTCAAAAGAAAGTCGCTAAAACTGCCATCGTTGCCAACACCAAATGACATGCCCAGTGAGAGCAAAGATTTCAACTCATCGTCAATCACGTGACCCGAAAGGTTCACAAAAAAGTCAATTTCCTATTTTATTCCACAAACTATCCTTGTAAATACTCTCGTATCTTCTAATGTCTCTATTACGAATATAGACTAACCTTTTATCCAACTTATGATGAACAATGTCTAAGATATTAGTGAGAATCTGATCTGAATGCGGGTTAAAGTTTAGGTACATTTGAATTAAGTTAAATTTCTTCTTTGCTTCGTTAAAGTGACGATTAGTAAAGGAGTAGGCAACTCTAATATGTTGTTTTAAAATTTCTTCCTGCCATACTGGAAACATAAGATGTTCTTTAAAATTTAGTAGATCGTTATATAAATTCTTCGGAAGAATACGATCGGCTAGACATCTCCGGAGTAAACGTTCGTAAGATTTGGATTTGTTGGCTTTAAACAAAGATTCAAAATATTGAAGAATCATAGATTGTAATAATTGATTATTAACCAAACAATAGGTTAGCACCTTGATGACAGTGTGCAAACAGCAGAAAATCCCGGGGTGCATTATTAGGTTACTTTAAGTTGCTTACAGACCCGCAACGTAAACTATTGACAAAAGGATACCCCTAAAATGCTGTTAAACCTATTTTTTATTTAACTATTGAACACAAAAATCACATTGAAAAAAGCTCAAGAATGCAGAATAACATTTTTAATGATTGAAAGGAGGCGTGAGAGGATGCGAATATGCTCTGGAATCCTTCTAAGAGTAAATTAGAGGGAAAGGTTTAAGCAACAGTTCAGCTTTAGCAGAAGTTAAGACAACAGTATTACCGACAAGATACAGAGGAGGAAGGGAGGAAGGGAGGAAGGGAGGAAGAAGCAAAATGTCAGAAGGAGTGTGAGGTAGAAGAACCAGAAAGATTGTTGCAATTTTACGAAGAAAATTTTAGCTCGAAGAGCTCTGATTTTTTTTGGCCAATCCGGAGTGAAATGTTTAAATACACAAGTTTTTTGGGATTTGAAAACAGCCATATTATTTCTGAATAAACCAAGATTGTATCAGTATTAGTTCACAGGACAGTAGATGGATTGGTATGCCATCCACACACAACACACACAACACATCACACACACACACACACACACACACACCACACCACACACACACAACACACACATCACACACCCACACACACACAACACACACCACACACACACACCTACACACACACACACACACTATATATTATATATATTATATATATATAATATATATATATAATATAGTTATATATATATATTAATATATATATATATATAATAATATTATATATATATATATAATATATATATATAGTATATATAATATATATATATATCTATATAATATATATATATATATATAATATATATATAGGTCAGCCGGTCCCTGGATTAGCCAAGTCATATTGATGCTACAGTAAAACGGAATACATTGGCGGAATGCTGGTCCAATGCTGGGTGCGAAAAATGTAAAAAAAAAAAAAAAAAAAAAAATATTTATTATATCTCAAAACTACAATAGCTACATGCCGAAAAAGGACACATTTTTGAATCCTCGTAGAAATTTTGATAGGAAAATGTAAAAAAATAAAATAAAAAATATTGTTAATAAATTTTAGTAATATGATTAGAAAGGCTATTTAGAGACTTCGAGACCTTTTATTGGTTTCTCGTAAAAATAAAGACTTTCTATAATTTTTTTTTTTTTTTTTTACTAAAGAATACCCAAGGGTTGACCCGCACCGATGGCAGGAGTCCGGGTCTCTCGGCCTTGGGGAACTACGGGTAGGATTATTTCCCCCCCCTCCGGGGAGGGTCCTCCGGAACCCCCGCTCTTTGGTAATTTGGGTGTCGCGGGGGTTCCCTCCGCCCCCTCCCCTACGGGGTAAGGAAAACGTCCCCCTGTGTTTCCCCGTCGGCTCGAGCCCCCCTAGTGTGCCGTATAAAGCAAAAAATTTTTAATTTTTTTTACATTTTCCTATGGGAAATTTTTCCGAGGATTCCAAAAATGTATTCTTTTCGCCTGTAGCTATTGTAGTTTTTGAGTATAATTTTTTTTTTTCATTTTTTACTTTTTTTTTTTTTACTTTCTGGTAATCTTGGACCAGCAGTCCAGCAATGTACTTCGTTTATAACTGTAATGCATTATAGTTTTTAAGAATACATATGACGGCTTCCAGACCGCATGGCCATGATAATATACTATAGTATATATATATATATATGTTATATATATATAGTATATTTATAGTATATATATATATATATATATATATATATATATATATATATATATGATTTCACTTTCATGTGTGTAAATTTTTTATATCTATTATAAATATATATTATATATATATATAATATATATATACATTGAAAATAATAATTATTTTTTTGAAGAAATTTGCCATCTAGTATGTGTTTAAAATTAATTGTTTTTTATGAGTGCCGTAATATAATTTTTCGCTCAAAAGCTTCTTGTAGGAACATTAATATAGATTATGTAAACATTAAAAAATAATAAATAAAAAAAACATATTGATTTTAAAAGTGAAAAAAAACAAATAAAACAAAAAAAAAACATGGTTTTTATGCTTTTGTTCTTACTAAAAAAATACAATGCTTTTTCACCCGGTATATATATAGTATATATATATAAGTATATATATATATATTTTATATATATATATATACTATACATATATATATATATTATATATTATATATATATTATATAATATTATATATATATTATATAAATATATATATATATATATAATATTTATATATATATATATATATATATATATATATTATATAATACTATTTATATATATATTATATATAAATTTATATAAAAAAAAATAAAATAAAATTATATCTATATTATATATTGTATATATTTATGTATAATTATATTATAATATATATATATATATATATATATATATATATATATTATAATAATTTATTATATATATATATATATATATATAATATATAATATATATATATGGTGATAATTTGGTTTGAAGCTGCGTTAAAGCCACATCTCATATCTCAAAAACTAAAATAGTTACAGGAAAAAGGAATACATTGTTGGAATCTTGGCAAAATTTTATGGGGCGGAAAAATGTAAAAAAAAAAACAAAAAAAAAAAAAAAAAAAAAAAAAAAAAAATCATAATCTCAAAAACTACAATAGCTTACAGCGAAAAGGAATACATTTTTTGGAATCCGTGGACAATTTTAGTTTAGGAAATGTAAAAAATAAATAATATAATAATAAATAACAATCCCTGATTTTTTAGGCTATTTTTTTTTTTTTAGGAGCAGGGGGACATATATAATATATATTATTATTTGTAAAGGTATTACACGGCAAATGTAGGGGGCTCGAGCCAACGGGGAACCACAGGGGGGGGACGTTTTCCCATACCCCGTAGGGAGGGGCGGAGGAAACCCCCGCGAACTCCAATTACGCAAAGAGGGGGGTTCCGGGACCCTCCCCAAAGGGGGGAATTAGTCGCTACCGTAGTTGCCCCGGAAGGCCGAGAGACCCCGACTCCTGCCATCGGTGCGGTATACCCTTGGGGTATTCTTTAGTCAAAAGAAAAAAGCAAAATTT
>JABUQX010058554.1:7500-27902 GCA_015478945.1 Trachelipus rathkii
ATATATATTATATTTATATATTATAATATATATATAGTATATATATATATATATATATATATATATATATATATATATATATATATATATATATATATATATATATATATATATATATAGATGGTCAGATTTTTTTAATGCTCACAGTATGTAGCTAGAGAACGGCAGGTCCTACAGTAAAACAAATTATATATTTGGAATCAGCCGAAAATTCTAAGGATGGGATTTAACTTTTTTTTTTTTTTTTTTTTTTTTTTTTAAATATTTTTTTTTTTTTTATTAAAAGAAATCCCCCGGGGAAAAACCGCAAAGATGGCAGGAGAGGGGGTCTCTCGGCCTCTCGGGTGGCCGACGGGGGGGACTAATCCCCCCTCCGGGGATGGTCTCCCGAACCCCCGCTCTTTGGTCTTTGGGTGTCGCGGGGGTGTTCCTCCGACCATCCCCTCCGGGGTATAAAACATCCCCCCCTCTGTCCCCCGTCGGCTCGAGCCCCCTAAAAAAAACTTAAAATTTTCCAAAAAAAAACAAAATTATTTCACCAAATTTAGGGGGCTCGAGCCGACGGGGGACAGAGGGGGGGACGTTTCATACCCCGGAGGGGTGGTGGAGGAACCCCCGCCGACACCCATAGACGCGAAAGAGGCGGGGGTTCCCGGGAGACCAATTCCCCGGAGGGGGGGTATTTAGTCCCCCGTCGTCCACGGGAGGTCCGCAGAGACGCCGACTCTGCCATCTTGCGGTTTACCTAGGGTATTCGCTTTAGTTAAAAAAAAAAATTACTTCTCAAAAAAAAAAAAAAAAAATCTCATAGAGAGAGTAGATTAGTCCCATCCCTTAGATTTCGGCTGATTCCAAATATATAATTTGTTTTACTGTAGGACCTGCCGTTCTCTAGCTACATACTGTGAGCATTAAAAGAAAATCTGACCCCACGGCTCGTAAGAGTAAGTATATATATATATATATATTATATATAGTATATTAGTTATATTACTATATATTAGGCTTTGTTTGTTGATTCACGGAGTACGTATCTTGGTCGTGCGTGTCTGAGTTGACATGGGTGTCTGTAGCATTGTGGAGCTTGTGTGTCACGGTGATGGTCAGCTCGTCTATGACGAGAGTGGTATGACGTCTCAGGTTGAGCGCCTTCATTGGTGTAACTTTGCGAGGTTGTTTGATGTGTGCTAGATTTGCACGTTCCGGCTGGTCCGTATGTCTGAGAATACTTTCTGTTTGCGCGATACGCCGCTGCTTTGATTTTCCCGTTCCTTCGCTGGGCCGGTGGATGCCGCTTTGGTGTCCGTGGTGATACTCGCTGAGTGCGCTTGCTGGCCCTTACTCTACCGCCGAGATTCTTTTGCTCTGCTCACTCACTCCTCGTCTCTGTGACGGCGGGATATATATATATATATATATATATATATATATATATATATATAATATATATATATATACTATTTATATATAATATAGTATATAATATATATATATTATAATATATATATATATTATATATCATATATGTATATATATAATATATATATAATATAATATATATATATATATATATATATATAAATATATATATATAGTATATATATATATATATATAATACTATATATATATATAAATAATATATATATATATATATATATTATACTATATTATATATAATATAATAGTTGGTGAAGCTCTAAAATAAAGGAAATAGATGTATTTTTTATTTTATTTTTTTTTTTTTTAAAGGTTTTTTTTTTATTTTATTTTTTTCTAATTAAAAATAATTTTCCAATTTTTTGACGATTTATTATTATCATGACGTCTCTAATATTGCTTAAGCTTTCTCATTTTCAAAAGCCTATGGTGGAGCACAAAAAACAAAAAAAAAAAACAATTCTTTTTAGATTATTGTAATATTTGATTTATATTATAGTTTGAAAAATTAATAATATAAATCAGTTTCTCTTGTTTTGTTTTCATAAATACATGAATGTGAAACTATCCAATTCCACGAGGTTACCAACCTTTCCAAATACTAAATTATTTTGAAGGAGCACATTTACTTAAGTCCATAATACAATTAATGCAGGTAAAATAAGTAATATTAAAACAAAAATGTAAAATTTCAGAAAATTAAAAATTTGAAGTTCATAATTAAGATTTTCAATAATTTTTCCTTTACTTCAACTATGAATATTAAGGTGATCGGACAATTCGTTGTATTTGATGTTAATATCCGTTCTTAGTTTTCTTATAATAAGGAACAATCATCTAAATTCGCCAAATTCATTCTTATGCAAATCCTAAAGTAATTTACAATATCGCTGTTGTGTGATTTTGAATGTTCTAACTGCATATGTTGTGGTATCTAACTTGACCTGTGCTCATGCTGCAGCATACGCTGTCGAGGTGTATTCGTCGTATAGCTAGTTTACATGGCGTTACATCCACTTCCATTGCAATAGAATTGGCGTACAACGTTGGACATTAGCCATCAGACGGTTCATCACAACACTAAACAAGAAGAAATATTTTTGCATGGCCAGTTGTTTTTTTACAAGGCTTATGATACCTTTTTACAGTGATGGCTTCATTATTTTTGTCTTTTATAAGTTTCTTTAAAATACTTTTTAATTTGATTCTTTGTTATTTATTATCATGAAGGATCAAAATTATTATTATTCCATCTTTGATCTCTCAAAGTTACTGAATAGACCTGAACACACCTTCCAGTGGGTTTCTAATAAACTTTTGGTCTTTTTTTTACGTCAAGTAATTGGGTTCTGTGTTATTACCAACTCTTTTCCGTCCTTTCATTAATGACCTTTCTCCCTATTACTTCTTCACCTATCCACTCCTATGTCGACGACTCCACCCATCATTACTCATTTCATTTTGAGAGATGTCCCACCCTCCAAACAAGTGAGTCAATCATTATCAAACAAATTAGTCCATCATCTTCAAACACGTGAGTCAATCATCTTCAAACACGTGGGTCAATCGTCTTCAACTATGTGAGTCAATCATCTTCAAATACCTGAATCAATCATCTTCAAACTGCTTTGTCAATTTTCCTCAAACACGTGAATTAATCATCTTTAAACATGTGAGTAAATCGTCTTCAAATACGTGAGTGAATCATCTTCAAACAAGTTAGTCAACCATCTTCAAACACGGGGGTCAATCATCTCCAAACAAGTGAGTGAATCATCTTCAAACTGGTGAGTCAATCATTTTCAAACTCTTGCGTCAACCATCTTCAAACACATGAGATAGTTTTCTACAAACACGTCAGTCAGTCATCTTCAAACACGTTCGTCAATCATCTTCAAATACGTAAGTCAATAATCTTCAAACACACTAGTAAATCATCTTCAAATACGTTAGTCAATCATCATCAAACTCATGCGTCAGTCGTCTTCAAAACGTGAGTAATAATCTTCAAATACATGAGTCAATTATCTTCAAGCAGGTGAGTCAATCATCTTCAAACACACTAGTCAATCATCTTCAAATACGTGAGTCAATCATCGTCAAACACGTAAGTCAATCATCTTCAAACTAGTGAGTCAATCATCTTCAGACACGTGAGTCAATCATCTTTAAACATGAAAGTCAATCATCTTCAAATACGCTAGTCAATCATCATCAAACACATGAGTCAATCATCTTCAAACAAGTGAGTCAATCATTTTCAAACTGGTAAGTCAATCACCTTCAAGCACACGAATAAATCATCTTCAAACATGTGAGTCAATCATCTTCAAACACACGAATATATCACCTACAACCATGTGGGTCAATCATCTTCAAACACATGAGTCAATCATTCTACCATTATGCCACGGTACGTGACATCAAAATTATTATAGGAAATATAAGTGAATATATTTTATTGTAATTTGGATTTGCTACACTTTACTTCTGAACACTTCATATACTGAAAATGAGCATAGCGTGTGTTGGTAAATATTTTCTGGTCATGTCATAATTAATTTGCCCGTATGTAGGGCATCTGTTTTATTTTCTTTATTCGTATTTGATATATATATTGATGTACTTTAAGAGTAAATATAGACTCGACTTGCACAGAAATTTTTTTCGAAACATCGTCTCATTCCTTGAACATCAAATAAATCTCGAAAAATAGATACAACCATTGGTGACCTGGATCCGGTTCTCATGGTGAGCTGGAGCCGGTTCTCATTGTGAGCTTGAGTCGGTTCTCAGCTGGGTCGGCGAACAGTAGCTAAAACGTTTTTCAGGAGATCGAACCGGTAGTTAACTCTTTTTCCTGTTTGATTAAACAGGAAAGCGAACCGCCAGCTAACTCTTATGACAAAGCAGATAACTGTTTGTTAAAATTTTGGTATCTCACTACTGCATAAAACCCTTTTTTCCAAGTATATGTGCAGAAGTAATCACTGAACACTGAGAACCGGGATTCTGGGTTTAGATGCAACGCCAGAAATGCATTGGCTTAGTTAGAGCATTTTTCTGGATGAGGTCATGGACTGGGTGAGGGCTTGTTGACAATCCGGGGCATGTCCCTTCCTCCCCAGGACGTTACAAGAGTATTAGGTACGATTCTAGATTAAGCAGAAAGAAGCAGACTAGTGAAGCTGTATTATAGATTTTGTTATTTTTTTCATCTTACGATTCATCTTAAATTCTCTCTCTCTCTCTCTCTCTCTCTCTCTCTCTCTCTCTCTCTCTCTCTCTCTCTCTCTCTCTCTCTCTCTCTCTCTCTCTCTCTCTCTCTCTCTCTCTCTCTCTCTCTCTCTCTCTCTCTTTCTAACTCTCAAGACCATAGGAACGTCCGATAATATTTATACACAAAAATAAGATAAAAAATTCTTTCTCAAATGGTGAAGATATACGAGTAGTTATTAGAGATTTATTCTTTCACTTATTATGAGTATTCCTTATTAACACTAAATTTTAATAATGCATTTTAAAATATAAGTTAGTACACCTTATAGAATTTAAGGCAAGAAAAGTTATAATAAATATTATTGAAGAAAAATATTAAAACATTATAAATGAAGCTTCTTATTTATCATCATAGACAGCAACACATTCTATTGTTCACGCAGGCTTCTGGTCCAGGATTGAATTCGCCTCCTACACTCATCTGCATTTACACAAAAACACCACCATTCTTCATCACACATTTACCGTGTACTGAATCTGGAATGATATATATATATATATATATATATATATATATATATATATATATATATATATATTTATATATATATATATATATATATATATATATATATATAATAATATATATATATATATATATATATATTTATATATATATATATATATATATATATATATATATATATATATATATATATATATAAATATATATATATATATATATATATATATATATATATATATATATATATATATATATATATATATATATATATATATATATATATAAATATACTAAAAAAATAAAGAGATATCTAAAAATATATATATATATATATATATATATATATATATATATATCAATAATAAATGTACTAACCTCATTAAATTTTGCATGGAATAAACCCAGGTGAAAAAAAAAACAGGGAATTAAGCTTTCCGGCTCAACAGAGCCATCTTCAGATTCTTATTAAATTAAATGCAGTTAAAAAAAACCCTGTTACGGCCACCAAAAATAAAGAAACGACTAAAACTTCAATAAACGGTAAAATAGGATCAGCACTTTCACTACCAAACATTAAAACAAAAGGAATAAACATCAAAACACAAAGTGCAATTAAAAACGAGACAGCCTCCAAATAAAAATAAAATGGAGACCAACTGAAAGCAGAGATAACGGGAGCCAGAAAGGCTAAAGGACCAGACAACGACACAAGAAAACCCAAAAACCCTGAAAACAAAATTCACCTACCCATAGAAAAAGAGGGGAGGGAGACGATATAATTTATAATATTAAATTAAAGAAGGCCTAATATTCTCTATGAGATTTTGGAATCTTGGTATCTTAAATAAAATATTATCAGTTAAGTTTTCCAATTCAACTGAAGATTTACAAATATTAAAATTCTCAACATTGTTTATAACAAACGACTCAACTAATCTTCTGTTAAAAGTGCAACTCTCAGTACCCAAAGACCTACCACCAGGAATATTAACACTGGTCAAAAGTAATTTGATGCTTAAATAAGGAGCTTTCATTGCTCCTCATCCTGAGACTGTAAGAATGCTAGCAAAGCCGTCTCTTAAAATTAACAATCACCAATGTCCACACTATCACAATTATTGCATGGGATTGAGCAAAGAACGGATGACTCTTGATTCTTTAAATTACCAAAAAACTTTTGAAAGAATTACTCGCCATTCCAAAATTAATTTCAGGGAGAAACGACTTTGTTATGGGACGAACTTTACGTGGCACTTTCAACATGTTGCAAGGGTCAAAATTCTTTTTTACAACCAAATTTGTTAAAGGACCTTCTTGCGGTTGTCAATGCTTGATCAACAAATAATTGTTTGTAACCCGGGTTTAGGAATAGGTAATTTATTTCAGAATCCAAATATTGGGAGGTGCAAATTGTATAGGCACGTAGGAAAAGACCAGACAAGACTATGTGCATAAAAAACATGGACGTATGAATCTGTGTGAGGGTATTTGCGATGTACCTTGAAGAACATATGATTGCCAACCATCCTCACCAAAACATCAAGAAAAGGAAGCTCATTGTCTTCTCCAGTTCATAAGTAAATTTTATATTCTTTTAATTATTTTCATAACTTAATGGTCAGAACTAAAATTGATGAGATTTACTTTCCCCAAATCTTGGATTATATTAATGACATTTCATCCAATTTTACTCATAAAAAAAGACATCATCTAACAGAAAATTTTTCCAGTATATTTAAAACAGTATCCATATCCATTCACAAGTGGGACAGCAGTGTGTAAAGTACACATTAGAAGGAAGCTCCGTTAAATAATAATAATGGAAAGAGAACGAGTGTTCAGGGGGTCAAGAATGCAGAGGGGATATGGTTTAGGTGGATTTTTTGCTTCGTTGTTCACAGGGCTGCGGAGCCGGAGCCGGTGCCGGGAGCCGGAGCCGCGGAGCCGCATGGTTTTGGGTGGAGCCGGAGCCGGAGCCGGAGGCGAAATTTTTTGAGGACTGGAGCCGGGCCGGGCGGAATCAGAATTTTTAGGGATCTGGGCCGGGCCGGAGTCGGAGGCGGGGCCTAGGGGACCTGGAGCCGGAGCCGGAGTCGGAGCCGTAAAAAAGAGGCTGCTCCGGCTCTGGCAAAAATATAAAATTAAGTAATTATTAATTTCATACTACAGATTATTTATATATATAACATATATATATATATATATATATATATATATATATATATATATATATATATATATATATATATATATATATATACTATATATGTATATATATATATATATATATATATTCTCTTTCAAAAATTTGATTATGTATATTTATTATTCAATAATAAAAAGGTTCGGTACTTCTATAGATAACTTTAAATAATTAAGTTTAATATCCTTAGAAAAAATCATGTCAACTAAACCAAAGTCGAAAACACCTCATGTAATTGAATATATTACTCACTCTGATGATAAAAAATACTTTCATTGTCAATATCAAATAGTTAACACAGTTGATTGGAAACAGTCCAGTTCGATCATGCACAAAGGAGTCTACCTAACTACCAGTTGCTCATGGGGTCACATCCATCTATTGGATCCTTTAAATTAATGCGACATTTAAAACGCTATCATCAGACATTGCTGCAATTGTTAAAAGAAAGGAGGTGAAGCTAAAGGTAATCAGGAGAAACCTTTTAATTTCAAAACTGAGACTAAAGTGGAAACTTTTTCAGTTGCCATAAACTTCGTTCTGTCTATGTTAAGTAAAAAATTCAAAATACAATTGATTATAATGGTTGTTAAGATAGTGACCCATTAGTTTTTTTTGCAAGACCAAGATTTAAAACACTGTGTGGAAACATGGCTTAGAAACTGGAAGATTCCCTTTAGAATTGGAAAAATATTTGTAAAATAAGTTCTAGAAGAAAAAATAAACAAAAAAAAAAATCTTAAAAGAATTACATAAAAGGACACTTTGTGCATTTAAAAATGGATACTTACATGGGCAAAAGCTAAATTATTTGTCAATAATTTTATATATGTGGACGAAGATAAAAACAATATTTCTAAAACGTTAGCAGTAAAAGAAAAAAAATACTCAACATTTCAGCGAATATATTCAAGAATTTGTTACTGACATCTTAAAAGAGTTCGAAATAACAAGGACAAGTAATTAGCTTAGTTACGGATAACGCATCAAACATGATCCGTACGATTGAAAAATTAAATAAGGACAATGAGGGTGAGGAATAGAAAGCTAATAAATGGTATACTGATTTAATTGAATGTCAAAACGAAGAAGTAATAGTTATTTTCAGAATGAACTTGATAAAACTATGAAAAGACTATGTTCCGATAACGTTAACATTGCATACAGGAGATGTGGATTTCATACTTTAAAGCTAGCAGTGCGTGATGGTCTCCACAATACTCATAGAGCAAATCTTATAAGCAGGGCGAGACAAATAGCAAAGCAGCATGCCCCAAATTAATGGAAGTTCTAAAGAATCAATCTGCAAAAGTGGCAATCTTAGGTCAAAGAGACAAGATTAGAGGAAGTACATAATCTTATACTCTAAAATCTAAAAACTTCTGCAACTAAAGATTAAAGTAGTAGTATGATGGCTGCCGGTACTTCTGAACTTTCTCTCTCCGACAGTCAGTGGGAACAAATCGAAACACTCGAAGAATTATTAAAGCACCCATACTTTACAACAAAAAATATTCAATCAGAAGACTTGACTGCAGGAAATTTTTATAGAGAACGGATTTTAACAATCACAAAATAAATTCCATGAAAGAAGGGAAAGAATGTTAACTGAAAATAAAATATTTTTGTCCACAATCTTTGTTTAGAATCTTTCCCAGAACTGAAGATCTGATATTTAAAGCTAGGAGTGTTCTTTGCGAACTAGGACTTAAAATGAATAACACTATCGAACAGAAATCTGGGCCGGAGTCAGATAGTTCAGCAGTTTCAGGAATCCTCCCTTGTGGAATTTTGTCAGATGAAGATGAAAAGTCATATTAGCCAGATAATGGGAAAAATTGGAGCATGCGAAAAGCGATTGAAAAAAACTAAGACAATCTACTAGTAAAAGACATTCAAACTAAATCTTCTAGAAAATAAAAGGTAGAATTCCATAAGTCATTAGATGGAATAATGAAAATCGACCGGAAATCAAAGTTATCAGTTAAAGAGGCAATCAATTGATATCCTAAAATTTTGCAAGATGCCGCTTGCACAATTACAGCTTTGCCTCCCATTCAAGTGAATGATGAGAACTTATTTTCTGCTTTAAAAATAATAAAAACGGATCTAAGGACATCGTTAAAGGAGATTTTATTGATGGTTTTATTTTTAAGAACAATTGTTTTGAATAAATTTATATTACATATGGTCGGGCTGTTCAAGAGAAATTATTTTAAAAGTTAGGAAAGGATATTAATTTTATATATATATATATATATATATATATATATATATATATATATATATATATATATATATATATATATATATATATATATATATATATATATATATATATATATATATATATATATTTTTCTCTATATATATATATATATATATATATATATATATATATATATATATATTTGTATATATATATATATATATATATATATATATATATATATATATATATATATATATATATATATATATATATAAAGTGAAATATATATATATATATATATATATATATTCATATATAAAATACGTTTTGAATAAAATTATGTTATATATGTTCAGGCTCATAGTTCAACGAAAATTATTTTAAACTTTAGGATGAATCTAAAAATATGATTTTTATTAATTTAGGACAAATAATAATAATAATAAATGTACTACAGGCAGTTCATCGTTCAAAGAGAATTATATTAAAATTTAGGAAGAAAGTGACTGATTCCTTTTCTGTATTTCTTAAAATTCTTATTTTCTATAAAATATTTTCTAAGTTTTAAATTATAAGTTAATAAAGATGTCCTTAACAAACATTTAATTTCATCATACCCTCAAAATTTCGTATCAGAATTACTGATTTCATGACTGTAAATGGAGAAGGAATTATAACAAGGGTCGGAGCCGGGCGGAGTCGAACCGAACAATTTTAAATGCCGGGCGGAGCCGGGGCAGGTCGGAGCCGCGTAATTTTTAAAATGCTTAGACCAGGCCGGGTCGGAGCCGGGTAATTTAAAATGCTTGAGCCGGAGCCGGAGTCGGGCCGAGTAATTTTAAAATGCTGGAGCCGGAGCCGGAGTCGGAGCCGGAAAAAAATTTGCCGGCTCCGCAGCCCTGGTTGTTCAGACGTGCTATCCCTTTGTTTAAATCAAGAGGCAAATACCTCGCAAAAAAAAGCAGCTAGGATAGGTGTAGATACTTTCCAGGATATTATGGGTGGTATCGATCCACGAACAGCCGTAAAACGTCGACTAGCCGATGCTTCTGATGAAATGTTAGATGATGTTAAACGAAAAATACGGCGTAAGATGACTGGTCAAGGTGTGGGTCATCGTAAAAAAACCTATAAAGAGGAATAGGAAAGGGCCACTAAAGAAAAAGTGTATTGATGTGTTTGCCCTTTAATAACGATGCTAAGTGGTAACTTTTTACATAAACAGTGATAACCTGTAACTATTTCGTGAAAGATGTTAACCGTCTCTCCTCATTATACGTCAGACGATTGTACCAGCAAGATGCATTTCCTCCATCCCTCCAGCCCAGACTGTTGTAAGAGTGAATTGGATCTCTTCTCAGTGAACCCTACACAGATCAGTGTGAGTGAATCCAACTTTATTGATGTTAATCCTGTTCACGCCACCACAAATACAGATGTACCTCTCGAATTCAATATCCCTGGCACTTCTGATCAATATCTTGACCCTTCGAATGTGTTTTTATATCTGAAGACCAAGTTAGTAAACGAAGATGGTTCAGATCTCACAGGAACCGATCACATAGTATCCACCGAGACAAATTTCCTGTATACATGTTTTAATCAACTTGAGGTGTTTTTAAATGAAACATCTCTAGGAGCATCAGCTGCAAGTTACCTTATCGAAGTTATATTGAAACTTTACTAAATTATTCTCAGGATGCAAAGGACCCCCATCTGCAATCATGTGGATATTACAATTTAAGATGTAGAGAAACATAGAACCCACGCTGCTAAAATCTAAAAATAACACGTATGTATATTATGGACGTGTAAACGGTGATATGTTCTCTCAGGAAAGACTACCATCGGTGGACACCCGCATCAGGTTAACTAGATCTACATCTGAATTTGCTCTTCATGTTAAAAGCTGTTTTGTACAAATACAGCATGCAAAGCCCTATCTTTAAATTATTGGACGCTTATCTTTTTATACGTAAAGTGAAATTATCTCCCATTAAACATATGGAAATAAATCTCTTTTGACCGATACAGAAAAATATAATCAAGAGAAGTGAGACTAAAATTTTTAACTTTACAAATTATCGAGTATTAATATACCTAACATCGTCAATGGTAGTTTACCTCAGAAGGTAATAATAGGAATCGTAGAACACGATGCTTATTCTGGAAACTATGGAAAGTCTCCCTTTAAATTTACATATTTCGGACTTAGAGGTATCAGTTTACACGTGAATGGTCAACCATACGGTCGTGATTATGAGATGATATATGAAGACTCCCATTCTCAATGTTCAAGTCCTTTTTACGATTTATTTGCCAATACTGTATCTTGCAGCGATAACGGTACATGTGTTGATCTCCAGACATGTCGAAAACAGTAATTTTTATGCATACGATCTCACTGCTGATCTTTCAGCTTGTAATGCTTATCATCTCAATATCCTAAGAAAAGGAACATTAGGATTGAGTCTCAAATTTGGACAAAGTTTGACATCCTCAATCTCAGTTCTGGTGTATCTGGAACATCCTCAAATCATCGAGATTGACAGAGTACAAAATATAATCTTGAATTATTAATGATGAATGAAGAAGAAATATTAAACGCCCTCAGAAACGAAAGAAGATTTTTAGGTGTATTTGCCTGTAATGAACTCGGTTCTATGAAATTGGATCTTGGTCTTATCTTCAACACTTCTCCTAGGGATGTTTCGAGCAATGGACATTGGATAGCCGTTTATAAGAATAAAAATAATGTTGTATATTTCCTTGACTCTCTGCATTTAGATACAACCATTGGTGACCTAGAACCGGTTCTCATGGTGAGCTGGAGCTGGTTCTCATTGTGAGCTTGGTTCTCAGCTGGGTCGGCGAACAGTAGCTAAAACGTTTTTCAGGAGATCGAACCGGTAGTTAACTCTTTTTCCTGTTTGATTAAACAGGAAAGCGAACCGCCAGCTAACTCTTATGACAAAGCAGATAACTGTTTGTTAAAATTTTGGTAATTCACTAGTCACTACTGCACAAAACCCTTGCGATCTGACGAATTATGTTTTTTTTTTTCCAAGTATATGTGCAGAAGCCATCACTAAACACTGAGAACCGGGATTCTGGGTTTAGATGCAACGCCAGAAATGCAGTGGCTTAGTTAGAGCATTTTTCTGGATGAGGTTATGGACTGGGTGAGGGCTAGTTGACAATCCGGGGGCATGTCCCTGCCTAACTTAGTTACGACTATGCAGGGACGACTCCTAGATTAAGCGAAAGCAGCAGACTACTGAAGCTGTATGATGGATTTTGTTAATTTTATTCATCTTACGACAGCTTAAATTCTCTCTCTCTCTCTCTCTCTCTCTCTCTCTCTCTCTCTCTCTCTCTCTCTCTCTCTCTCTCTCTCTCTCTCTCTCTCTCTCTCTCTCTCTCTCACTAACTGTAAAGACCATAGGAACGTCCGATAATAATTATTCACAAAATAAGGTAATAAATTTTGTCTAAAATGATAGAAATATTACATGAAATATTTATTAGAGATTTATTATTTCATTTATTATTTAATTATTTCCTTTCAATTTTTTTTAATGATTCTGATACTAAGTTTATATTGAGTACACTTTACTAGAATTTCAGGCAAAGAAAGTTATAATAAATATTATTGAAGAAAATATTAAAAAATTATAAAGAAGCTTGTTATTTATCATCATAGACGCAACACATTCTATTGTTCTTGCAGAGCTTCTCGTCCAGGATTAATTCGCCTCCTACACACTCATCTGCATTTACACAGACACCACCATTCTTCATCACACATTTACCGTGTACTGAATCTAGAAATATATATATATATATATATATATATATATATATATATAATATATATATATATATATATATATATATATATATATATATATATATATATATATATATATATATATATATATATATATATATATATATATATATATATATATATATATATATATATATATATATATATATATATATATATAATAAAATAAATGCACTAACCTCATTAAATTTCATAAAATAAACCCGGAGTGAAAATACACGGGATTTAAGCTTTTCGGCTCAACAAAGACCTCATCAAATTCCCATTCAAATAAAATAAAAAAGTAAAAATAAAACTATTACTTGGCCACCAAAAATAAAACCACTAAAACTTCAATAAAACCATAAAATGAGACCAGCAATTTCAATACCAAACATTAAAATAAAAGGAATAAGCATCAAAACACAAAGTGCAATTAAAAACGAGACAGCCTCCAAATAAAAATAAAACGGAGACCAACTGAAAGCAGAGCTAACGGTAGCCAGAAAGGCTAAAGGACCAGACAACGACCCAAGAAAGCCCAAAAACCCTGAAAACAAAATTCATTAACCGATAGAAAAAGGGGGGAGGGAGACAATATAATATATAATTTTAAATTCAAGAAGGCCTAATATTCTCTATGAGGTTTCGGAATCTTGGTATCTTAAATAAAATATTATTAGTTAAGTTGTCCAATTCAACTGAAGATTTACAAATATTAAAATTCTGAACAAATCTTCTGTTAAAAGTGCAACTCTCAGTACCCAAAGACCTACCACCAGAAATATTAACACTGGTTAAAAGTAATTTGATACTTAAATTAGGCACTTTCATTGCTTCACATCATGAGACTGTAAGAATGCTAGCAAAGCCGTCTCTTAAAATTAACAATCACCAATGTCCACACTATCACAATTATTGCATGGGATTGAGCAAAGAACGGAGGACTCTTGATTCCTTCAATCACTAAAAAACTTTTTAAAGAATTACTCGCCATTCCAAAATTAATTTCAGGGAGAAACGACTTTGTTATGGGACGAACTTTACGTGGCACTTTCAACATGTTGCAAGGGTCAAAATTCTTTTTTACAACATCAAATTTGTTAAAATACCTTTTTACGGTTGTCAATGCTCTATCAACAAATAATTGTTTGTAACCCGGGTTTAGGAATAGGTAATTTATTTCAGAATCCAAATATTGGGAGGTGCAAATTGTATAGGCATGTAGGAAAAGACCAGACAAGACTATGTGCATAAAAAACATGGACGTATGAATCTGTGTGAGGGGGTTTGCGATGTACCTTGAAGAACATATTATTACCAACCCTTCTCAGCAAAGCATCAAGAAAAGGAAGCTCATTGTCTTTCTCCAGTTCATAAGTAGCTAATATTGCAGCAAATTAATTTAATTATTTTCATAACTTAATGATCAGAACTAATAATTTTAATGAGATTTACCTTCCCCAAATCTTGGATTATGTTAATGGCATTTCATCCAATCTTACTCAGAAACAGAGACATCATCTAACAGAAAAATTTTCCAGTTTACTTAAAACAGTTTCTGGTTTACCTACAGTAACCAGAATTTGGCTAATAATCTTTCCATCCTTAGACTTGATGAATTTGATAAGTGTTCTTTAAGGTTTTGGTCTGAATTTTTCTTTGACATCTGAATGAATTTGGTGAATTTTTTAAATTCTTATGATCTTTTTCAAAAGAGATGTAATATAAAGAATATGAACTTTTCTCTGTTTAAAGGATTCATGATGCATTTTATTCTTGAAAATATAAATAAAGGTAATAATTTTCCTTCTCTGTTTCTTGATTCACTGAAAAAACTAAAAGATAATGAAACATTTTAATCTTGTAATTTGATAAAGGCAATATCATTGTTATTATGGATAAGAGTAAATACCTTGAAAAAATGTAAGTCCTACTTTTCTGTATAATTTATATATATATATATATATATATATATATATATATATATATATATATATATATAAAAATATATTATAAATATCTTTAACTATTATATATATATATATAAAAAAAAATATATTTATATATATATATATATATATATATATATATATATATATATATATATATATATATATATATATATATATATATATATATATATATATATATATATATATATATATAATATATATATTTTATATATGTTAAAATACCGATAAAGACTACTCACTTAAGTATAACGTAGATTCGGGTGGGGTTTAGGGAATCTATTCGTTACTTTGCATTAATTCGATATATATTAATTGAATGATTAAGTTTAAAGTTCATGAAAGAGGCCACCCAAAAAAGTTTCTCTTTTAAGGTCGTTGCATGCAACACTGGATCCTTTTTTGCTTAACTGCAAAGTTTTAGGTTGATAATATGACACTTGTTACTTTATATTGTAAAAACATTAACTCAGGGAATTCACTATTTGCCAGGTCCTTATACCTAAAAAACAAAAAAAATCATTAAACTCAACACTGTCTTAAAAACAAAAAAGGGGAAAAAAGGGAAGGGGGAAATCCACTACGTGGTGTAGACGACACGATCCTCTGAGTGGTGCTTGATGATTGAAGATACTCTTCTTCTTCTTCTTCTTCTTCTTCTTCTTCTTCTTCTTCTTCTTCTTCTTCTTCTTCTTCTTCTTCTTCTTCTTCTTCTTCTTCTTCTTCTTCTTCTTCTTCTTCTTCTTCTTCTTCTTCTTCTTCTTCTTCTTCTTCCTATAAATATTAACACACTTATACCTTTTTCCTCTCCTCCCACCTCCTCTCCAACTTCTTCAATTCCTTCCCTCCACATGTCTCCTCAATCCCTCCATCTTCACGCCCTCCTTTGTCAGAGGGTCTGCCAATTGGTTCTTTGCTTCTACCCATCGAACATCTTTTATCAACCCCTCTTCTAGAGCTTGTTTGATATATGCAATATCTATTTGAAGTCTCATATTGCTTACTTTTGACGTGGAATGTATTCCGTCTACCAAGGTCTTAGAGTCAGAGTATATCCAGATGCCAAGTGGTTCAATCCCTATTACCTCCTCCCACCAAGCGTTTATGAGGATACCGGCTTCCATCCCTTCGATTAAACCTAGAGTCTCCGCTTCCATCGTAGATCTTGCTTTCCTCTTTTCCATTTTTGATTTCCAAAAAATAGGACTACTTTTTCCTGACTCATCTACCAGGCTCACAATATACCCGATTTGGGGACTCCCCGGGTCTTCATCCATCACCTTTCTCATAGACGCGTCCGTATAGACAACAATTTTTAACTTTCCCTTGAGATTCTGAATCCTTATCTCCCAACTCTCATTTTTACTCTTCTCAATAATGCCGATGAGTTTCCTCATATCTTCAGTAGTTCCACTTTTGCAGTATCTGCTCATATGACTCACTGGGTAGGCCAAATCTGGACGAGTGTGTTGACTTGCCCAGTTCATTTTTCCAATAAGGGATCTATACTTCGTCAGTTCGATTTCTTGTAGTCGAGTGTTGCCTTTGTAGTCCCTCTTGTCAGGTATCTCTAGATTTCTCACATACCCCGTTTGTGATAGTAGAATTCCTTCTTTATCCACCTTCACATCCACTCCGATGTAACGGAATTCTCCTTCTTCTTCACCTCCCACTTTCAATCTATGTTTTAATCTATTTATTACTGACTGACAAAACTCCTCTGATCCTCCATAGCAAAAATCGTCGACATGGGTACACATTATACCAACGAGTTTCCCTTTTTCTCTCCAGTAGAACATCGTAGGCTTTCCTTAGTTTCCATATACAGTCTTTTGTCTCTTCTTCTAAAGGGGGCCTAACCCAAACATCTCTTTCAATTGTTTTCCCTTGAAGGTAAGCAGTCTTAATATCTATTGTCTACACTCCCATCCATAAAAACACATGATGGTCATACAAAATTTCATTATCTCGCCAGAGCACGTCGGAGCATCAGTAGCAAAAAGCCCCTCCTTTTCTTCATATCCTCTCACCACCAATCACGCTTTCCATATTTTACTTCCATTTTTCATCTTTTGTCTGATTACCCGTTTTAATGAGAGTGCCTTTTGTCCCTTATCCTCTACCACCTCATAAACGTCATTTTTCTTCCAACTAGTTAATTCCTCTCTTTTTGCTTCTTCTATTTCTTCTTCTGGGAAGTTACCGTACCATCCTTCTGTATTCCCTCCACCTTCTATCTCCTCTCCGACCATATTTTCTTTTTCCTGGCTTGTTTCCTCCTCCTCCTCCTTAATATTCTTATACTCCTTGAAATCTATCCATTGGGGTCTACCATCTCCAACATCTATGACGTTGAAACATTCATTATACTTTTTACTGGTGGCTTTTCCAGCTCTACTTACTATTTCAAATACTCTTTTTTCTCCATTATCTTTTCTCTCACATATATACCTTTTTCCTTGTTTAAAAGTTTCTTTTTTCTTTGGAATCATGTGGATATCTTCTGTATCTTCTGTATCTTCTGTAATCCGTAGATCTTCTTCTCTTTCATCTTCACTACTGGATTCTTCTTCAACGTATTGTCTTGTAGGAACCATTGCTCCTCCAACTTTTTTCCCATTATCTCTGGATTGTTCCTCACCTATTCCTTCCTCTTCCTCCCTGTGTGGTAATCTTCCTAATCTCGTGATATGTACTCTATTAATCTCTCTAATAGTACCTCCGTGTTTCACGACCACTGTTTTCCCTAATCTTCCGACAACCTCCGCAGGTCCTCTCCATTCTTTTTCTCCTTCTCTTTTATAATATACCTCTTCTCCCGGTATCGCTAACTCAATATGGTGTTCCCTCACATTTTGTCTGAGTGCTCTTTTTATTTTTTCTTCAGATTCTTGTCTAATGTGTATTTCTCTGGCTTTATGAAGACCTGTCAACACGTTCCTTAACATCGCACTCTCTCCCCCTTCTTCCAACATTCCTAGCCTTTCTTCTTCTCCCAATCTGGTAAGATTGGGTAAACCAGTGTTCCTGCCAAAAACAAGATGGTTAGGGGGCAAACCCATTTGCATTGGACAGGCTATTTTTCGCTGCCACCGACCACATCAATCCTATTTCGGGATGGATCCCTTCTTCTCTTAACTTCCGTATAGAGTCTTTTAAAAGGCCTACCATTCTTTCACATAAACCGTTGCTAAAAGGACTCCTTGCTGCTGTGATCTTTTGTTTTATCCCGAATCTCTCTGTCATTTTCTTCATTTCCTCATTGGAGAATTCAAGTCCGCTGTCACTAAACAATTCTTTTGGGGCTCCAAATAAACTGATCCATTTTTCTATAATTCTCTTTGTGACTTCTTCTAGTTTCTTGCTTTTTATCCAGCTTGCCTGGCAATAACGAGTCGCGCTGTCGATCATCACTAAGAATTTTTCTCCCTCTAATTCCCCTAGATCCATGCAGACTACATCATTGAATACTCTTCCCAAAGGAAGTCCAACGATCGGTCTCGCTGGAGTCTTTTTAAACCGGATGCATACATCACAATTTTCGTGCATGTCTTCTAGACTCTGTCGTATACTCCTTCTTTCATCTTCCTTTAGGGTATCTTTTTCAAATGCGTCCAGGATCAGTCTCCACAATTTTTCTATCCCAGGATGACCGAATTGTATGTGTAGTTTCCTTAACGCCTTCTTCCTGTTTAGAGAATTTCTCAAATCTTCCTTGGTGTTCTCTTGATACCAAACGAAATTTCTACTGAGTCCTTTTCTTAATTGAATCATTAGATGTCCTTTCCTATTCTCCCAACATTTTACTCCTTTTAGTTGCAGAACTCCTATGTCTATTTCTTTTTTTCTCATGTCTATTCTCATGTCCATCCTTTCCATAGTCTCCTTTCCCACAAGCCAAGGAATATCTCCCCTCACCACTTCAGTCCTCATGAAAAATTCATATCCACGGATGTTGCATGGTATGTTAATTGTCTTGCAAACCTGATATTCTGTCTCCCCAAATACATAGGTTCCTTGCTTCTCCTCCACTGTCTGCAACATTTCCTTTCTTTCCCTCCACGCCAAACTACCCACTATCCTGCCTAGTCATCTCTCCCCAATAACTGATGTCTTACAACCAGTGTCAATCAAGGCCTCAAGATCATCATAAGGCCCCGATGTTTTCTCTTCTTTTTCGTAACTACAGTAGACCTCTTTTTTCTCACTTTCTCTCACTTCCCTCTGCCCGAGAATTTTATTCTTGAATCCTTCATTTCGAGGAATTTCTGTCTTCATTCTCACTCCCTTACCTCTGTGAGGACACTTGAAGGCGAAATGGTATTCCGATCTACAAATTATGCATTTTTTGAATGACCCATCTGGATATTTAGGGTTTTTTCTTTATCTCCTCTTTCTTGATCTTTCTCACCAAACCAGCCACAAGCTTCTTTTGTTTTTTCCTCTCCGATATTCATCTCATATAGAGTAATAAGAGCCATCTTGAAGTCCTTAAAGTTCCAGTCTCCTTTCCGCAATACGATAGAGTAAGTTGTTTCTGTTCATTAGTAAGGTTTGCTGCCTCAACTACATGACAGCATCGTAAATCTTCTACCAGAAATCCACTACCGCAGACCATGCGGCATTCTCTCATGTATTTCATATCGTCCCATAAATTCTCTCATCCCTTCTCCTTTATTTCTTTGTATTTTAAAATACTTACTTATTTTGTCGAATTTATCTTGTGTCCTTTCCCTGCCGTATTGTTCATCTAATCTCTTGATTATTGCATCTTTTCCTCCTACTGATTGTAAATCCTCCATGGAAATATCCTGCACAAATCTGAATGCCCTTTCTCCTAAACTTAACATGATTTCTATTGCTGGATATTCTACCTTTTTTCCTTCTGCAAGAAACCATAAATCTATGATTCCACATTCCTCCTCTTCGTTCCCTTCCCATCTGGGACATGCTCTTTTTGTGGATCTTCCTTTTTCTTTTCCTTCTGCTATCCGTTCGATTT
>JABUQX010058555.1:10000-12500 GCA_015478945.1 Trachelipus rathkii
CCTATTGCTCTAAAAGGTAAGAAATTCTTCATTTCAAAATATTAAAAAACTAAATACCACAATTCATTGAAAATTAAGTCAGTGAAACACTACCGCCTTACACTATGATACCACCCCATTGTAATTTTATTAAGAGGTGTGAAAATTCTAAATAGTACTATAAAAATATTTCAGTCAATTTCTTCTTCTTTTTATTTTCTTTTCAATTCAATTTTACAGATAATACTGATAAATTGTAATGTTTATACATTTTTGGGAGTAGGAACAACGAATAGATTACACTAATAGATATCAATTGTCTAGTTATTAGTGAAGAGGATATAGTAGTATTAAAATTGATAAGAATTTAAAGTTGCGAAACAATGTTGAAGCTGGAAATTGGCAGTACAGAAAGAATCAAGAAGGGTAACTAATTAACAAAACATTGCAGAGATAAGTCATACGAGCAACGACTAAGTGAATTAGAATATAGCATTCTTTAGAGACTAGAAGATCTGCGAGGAAACATAAATAGAAGTTTTCAAAATATTAAATAAATTTGACAATATCGATTTACGGGCAATACTTTAGATGATAATGATGTAGAAATATTTACATAAGACTATCTCATAAAGATTTCAAATCAATATAAAGAATTTTTTTCTCTGTATAATGGGAAGTGGAATACGTCTTTTTTATGAATAGAGAACAGCAACAACATAGATTCCTTCAAGAATAAGTTTGGCATGCATGTTTCGAAAATTCGGTCTTTGAGTTTTCTAATCAACTTCCACTTTTATTCTATAAATAGATAGAAATTCAGTGATCTTGAATATTGAAATCATTTATGAATAATAGATTTAAAGAATATCTTAAAAAGGAATTCCGGAAGATGATACTAGTTATAACGACTTCGATGTTTTACTGTTTAGAACGTATCGTTCTAAGAACGGTGGAATGTTTATTATCACTAAGATATAGACATTCTTTCTTTCTGTCTGAGGTTTTCTAGCTGAATCTTAGTAATCTGACTAGGAATAAAATAAAAATGATAACCGTTTCCTCAATCAGGTCTAATATTTATTTATCGTCTATTTTTTTTGATTTTTTTTTTTCATTATTATTGTTATTATTATTATTATTATTATTATTATTTATTATTATTATTATTATTATGTATTATTATTCATATTATTAATATTATTATTATTAATTATTTTATTATTATTATCTATTTTCTATTATTATTATTATTAATTATTATTATCTATATATTAATTATTATTATTTTATTATTTTATTATTATTATTATTTAATTCTTATTATTAATTCTTATTATTATTAAACAAAAACATGAAGATGGTATAAAGTAAATTGATATTCTGTAAACATTTTGAAAATTGTTTAATAAGCATTTATATATATATATATATATATATATATATATTAATAATATATATATATAATATATATTATATATATATTATTATTATATATATATTATATATATATATATATATATTAATATATATATATATTATATATTTATATTATGTATATATATATATATAATATATATATATATATATATTATATATATATATATATATATATTATATATATATATATATATTATATTATAATATATAATATATATATATATATTATATATATACTATATATATATATAATCATATATTTCAGGCAAAAAATATATTAGTTTTCAAATAAATGATTTTTCGTGGTGTATTTTACCAGGCAAATCACGATTCAAAACGCCAAAAGTAGTCAGCTAACATGTTACAACTCACATCTTCTGATTATCTTCTTTCTTTGTGCGAATGTCTGGGCTGGACACTTTTCCCCTTATTTCTTCACTGCATTCTCCCACTAATTTTCAGGAATTATGCGTTTTTTTTTTCTATATCATTCATCACTTTTCGACTGAATATCCTTCCTTGAGGGTTCTAATTTGGGAACCATCAAATATATCTCTTTTAATTTAGCAGTATCTAATGTGTTGGAAAAGTCTTTCTTATGAAATAGTGAACAGCGGCAATATCGATTCAGAGATTTGACATAACATATTTCATCAAACCAAGTTTGATATGAAGAGTGTGGTAGCAGAAATTGATGCGGTGGTTGACAAAGAGGTTTAGCACCCACACTGATGAAGTGAGAGAGGTTGAAATTTTTTTTTAAGAAATGGCCATATACATTGCTTAGTGTTTCATCAGCTGACTATCCATAAGCAAAGGAAACACGAGTGGTTTGGGTAGAGCTATTGCATCATCCAACACAGAAACTACATCTAGAAGCAAAGATTAAATTGTTTTTTTTTTTATAGTTAAATTTTAAAACGACAAAGTTATAGCATATAGCGCCCTTGTACCGTAATTCTTGATCATGAAATTTTTAAACTTTTGTAATGATTTTTTTTTTGTGTTGAAGGTGTGAAACCATAACTTCGTTGCCAGATAAACTTGTGTTATATCAATAACATCGTTTGAGGAACAAAGA
>JABUQX010058555.1:35000-37500 GCA_015478945.1 Trachelipus rathkii
TATTATTATTATTAGTAGTAGTAGTAGTAGTAGTAGTAGTAGTAGTAGTAGTAGTAGGAGAGTAGAAGTAGTAGTAGTAGTAGTAGTAGTAGTAGTAGTAGTAGTAGTAGTAGTAGTAGTAGTAGTAGTAGTAGTAGTAGTAATCTCGTTGTCGTTATTGTTACTGCTTCTATTGATGGTTGCGATGATACTGAAAGTACGATTGATGGTAGTTCTAATGTGGTAATGGTTATGGTGGTATTGCTGATGGTTGAGCTTTAATGAAACACCTGTTTACTGATTCTGCTACCGTTAATTCATCTCTAAAAATATTTATAATTGCTTTCCATGTACCGAATAAATTATCGTGTATCCAGATTAATTTGAACGTTTTTATTGGATCTGGAAATCCATATTTTTTTCTCACCATTATTAAATTATTTAAAAACAACAATAAATAACAAAAACAAACACAATATAGAGAATAAAAAAATTATCAAAACTAGTTATTGTTTTATCAATTTTTTTTTTCACTAGATTTATTATTATATTTTTTTCCTTTAAAAAAAAAATAAGAAACTTACAATTAATAGAAATATTTCCGTTAGGTCAAGCTTAGTTGTAATAATAATAATAATAATAATAATAATAATAATAATAATAATAATAATAATAATAATAATAATAATAATAATAATAATAATAATAATAATTAATAATATTAACAATAAAATAGAAATAAAAATAAAAATAAAAATAAAAATAAAAATAACATATATAATATATATATATATATATATACTATATATATAATATATATTTGATATATATATATATATATATATGATATATTATATATATATATATATATATATATATCATATATATAAATTAATTCTTTTTAATTAAATTAATATAATATTATAGTTTTATAAGGAAGTTTATATATATTATATAATATGATATATAAATATCTATGTAGATACTAGTATGTATATATATACTTAAGATATAGATAACCTTTTATAATATACATTTTAAATCAAACATATATATATGTAACTGCTCATCTTTCTACACCTCACAGCAGTGATGTAATAAGTATTGATAAAATACCCCATTAAGTAATTTCACCCTGCTAAGGCAGCATGGACCGCGTAAGTGATTGACCACTACGCCACGATGACTAAAAGAAGAAACGCGACACAAATCTTCCTGTAGTGAATATAGCACCCACCATACAGGACATGTCACGCTCTTCCCGTCCACACTCGGGCGTAGAGTGGTGCAATATTCGGTAATGCAAGACTTGTCGGATTTCTTCTTGTAGTCGGTCGTGGCGTAGTGGTCAACCACATACAATTTCACTCTGCTAGGGCCCAGGTTCAATCCTAGCAGGGTGAAATTACTAATGGGTGTATTTGTATCCAATATTATATATATTTAAACATACATATATAGGGATATTCAATATATATATTTTGATGTACAAATAAATGATATGCAATTAAATACTATATATACTATATATAGATATATATATATAATATATTCTTTTTAATTAATTAAATAAAATCTAAAAATTTCCTCATATTATATTTAAAATGAATTTCTTTTATTCTTTTAATGCATCGAAACTTATCTGCTTGTCATTTTATTTATTTTATTATTATTATTATTATTATTATTATTTATTATTTATTATTTTTATTTTATTATTATTATTATATTATTATGATTTTTATTATATTATATTATTATTAATTATTATTCCTATTGAACAAAAGTTTATTATTTCATTATTATTACTATTATTTATTTATTATTATTAAATAATTATTATATTATATTAATTTCCTTTAAATTTTTAAGTACATTATTTTCATTGGTATATTATTATTTATTATTATATGATAATATTATTATTATATTGTGATTTATTTTTATTATATTGTATCTTATTATTATTATAATTATTATTATTATTATTATTTTTGTAATTATTATTATTTTATTATTATTATTATTATTATTATTATTATTATTATTATTATTATTATTATTATTATTATTATTATTATTATTATTATTATTATTATTATTATTTTATTATTATTATTTTACTTATTATTATTATTATTATTATTATTATTATTATTATTATTATTATTATTATTATTATTATTTATGAATATGATTTCTGTAACATGTAAGAAAAATTGACAGAGAGAGATATATCACCATCATTCACGGAAAGAGCCCTTTTTAAGATGGAGGCAGAGAATAATCTCTCTCAGGTGAGCAAAGATCCAGGCTATGAAGTGTGAAAGATTAAATTCAGCAGAAAAATTGATCGTGGAAAGGGAATCCCATTGACAAAAATTTTCTGGTAAGGAGGTACCACAGCGAGCAAACTTGTAGTTACAAATCTCTACACAAAATTCATTTGAAGATTCGGCACTCCTTGTGCTACGAAAATCAACGTCGGTGGTGGAATGCATGCTAGCTACCGTGATCACGT
>JABUQX010058555.1:50000-53198 GCA_015478945.1 Trachelipus rathkii
TATATATATAAGAATAAATAGAAAAGCTTAATTTAACATAGGAAAAGAACAAACAATGCCTAATAGTCATTTATCCTCCTCAGAACATTGATATTATTAGAAAGAAAAATCGAACTTGAATGGTCGTCGTTGTGAGCCTAAAGTTGCCCAAAGCTTAAAAAACCAATTTAAAAACGATTTTAAAATATCTAAAAAGTCGGTCAAGGTTTCAGTGAACTGCTTTTTGTTCTAATATATATATATATATATATATATATATTATTATAATAATATATATAATATATTATATATTTATGTATTGTCTTTATATATATAATATTATATATATATATATATATCTGTTATATAAGATTTCATTCGTTCTTTTCAAAATAAACAAAATAGAAAAAATAGAAAAGATATTTTATTGCTTGAAAAAACATTTTTAGATTTATTTTAATACTTATTTATTATATATTTATCTTAGTATAGTAAATCCTAATCCTTTATATATTATTATATATATATATATATATATATATACTGATACATAAATATAGATATATATATTTTAAGAGATCTTATATATATATATATTATATATATATATATATATATATATATATATATATATATATATATTATTATATATCTATATATATATATATATATATATATATATATATATATATATAGTTATATAATAAAAAAATATTATTAGTAAATTCACATCGTATTATATATATAATAATATATATATATATATAATATATATATATATATATATATATATATATTATATATATTATATATATATATATATTTATATATATATATATATATATATATTATATATATATATATATATATATATATATATATATATATATCTATATATAAATTATATATATATATGTATATATATATATATATATATATAATATATATATACTACTTTAATATATATATATATATATATATATATTATATATATAATATATATATATATATATATATATATTTATATATATATATATATATTTATATATATTATATATATATATATAATATATATTATATAATATATATCTATATATATATATATATATATATATATATATATTATATATTTATATATATATTTAAATATATATATATATATATATATATATATATATATATATTATATATATATATATATATATATATATATATATATATATATATATATATATATATATATATTGGAGGGTGTTTCTCTGCTTGTGTTAAAGTTGAAAGATTTTCTACCTTGTACAATATTAAATAAATTTCTTTAACTCTTTGAACTTTGTTTCCTGATTCTTACCCTAAAATTTTCCGATATTAAATATGGGGCATGAACATGCGGATGCTTTATGCGATAAAACAAGTTGAAGGTCATCAGATGCCCCATTTATAAAAGGGATCATCTCCTAACAATAGAAAATAAATGACGTCAGATACCCAAGGTCACCGATTATCTTTTTTTTTCTGTCTCAGTCGCAAGGGGGTCACTTTGTTACCTTTCACTTTCCCTTGTAAAGTGTCACTTATGGTTGAAAGCTTTTTTTTCTAATATTAGTCAAGGGTTCCTCAAGAATTATAATTACTTTTGAAGGGGAGCGTGATGGGAAGGGGGAGAGGGATCCGAAATGTCAACTTGGGGGTTCTCTCATTATTCTGTCCTCACCATGTTGTACTTAATGAGATTAAATTTCATGAGACCACAAAACGTATAGCTACCATTGCATAATATATATATATATATATATATAATATATATATATATATATATATATATATATATATATATATATATATATATATATATATATATATATATATTATATATAATATATTTTTTTTTTCTAGAGCAGCGGCGACTCCAGCCCCTTTTCACTACACTCTCTCTCTCTCTCTCCTCTCTCTCCTCTCTCTTCTCCTCTATTATATATATATATATATATTTATATATATATATATATTAATATTATTATATATATATATTATATATATATATATATATATATATATATATATATATCTTATATATATATATTATAATTATGTGATCTATGTATATATATATATATATATATATATATATATATATTATTGATAATATTAGGTAAAGGTTACTTTTCTTACCTATCGTATGATTGTTAATTTTACTGTATATCGATTATATATCGATAAAGATTATAAAAACAATTTTTATTTTAATGTGAATAGAAGTTAAATTTAAAAGAAAATAAAAAACAACCAAAAAATGAGAGAAAAGTAGCTTGTTTTACAAAAAAAAATTAAACTATAAATTTATATTTTACTCGTAAATTATTAGTATTTAGCAGAAATGAATGTAAGTGACATATACGAAATTTGTTCAAGTGACTGCGGTCACTTTTAAGTTTTTTGCAATATTTCCAATTAATTGTGACGAATAAGAAATGTAACGCATGCAATATTGAATGTGACATTAATTAAGAGAAAAGGCGAAAAGTTCTTTTTCCGTTGTCAAACATGTACACGTGAATTGGACCTGTTATGTTTTACGACTCCGTCAGTTTTGATTTTTTTTTTTTTTTTTTTTTTTTTTTTTTTTTTTATTTTTTTCTAGTATTTGATCCTAACAGTAATTTAAGGGGGAGGGACATGTTTCAAAAAATATATAGGACCAGTTACGTTTTACGACTCCGTCAGTTTAATTTTTTTTTTTTTTTAACTAAAGGAATACCCAAGGGTAAACCGCAAAGATGGCAGGAGTCGGGGTCTCTCGGCCTTCCGGGGGAACGACAGGGTAGGACTATTTCCCCCCCTCCGGGGAGGGTCTCCGGAACCCCCGCTCTTTGGTATTTGGGTGTCGCGGGGGTTCCTCCGCCCCTCCCCTACGGGGTATGGAAAACGTCCCCCCCTCTGTCCCCCGTCGGCTCGAGCCCCCTAATTTTTTTAATTTTTTTTTATTAATTTTTTTTTTTAATTTTTGTAATAAGCTTTACACGCTGATTCCAAATATGTAATTGGTTTTTCTGTAAGTGTCGTACTTTTCGAGATATTCATTTATGAAAAAATATAGGCCTATATATATTTTTTTTTTTTTTTATAATAAGCCTTATACGCTGATTTCAAATATGCAATTGGTTTTTCTGTAAGTTTCTCCCAAAGGAATCCAACAAAACCTAACTTTAAGTTTTTCCCTTT
>JABUQX010058556.1:0-5000 GCA_015478945.1 Trachelipus rathkii
GAGGTTAATAGCAAGAGAATGTTTATGTCTTGCCTTTATTGTAGGTTATAGTTCAAAGCTATGTATTATAGTTTATATTATTAGTAATTATATATATATAGTTATATATATAATATGAGTATATATATATATATATAGTACTACTATAATACTATTATATATATATATTACTATATATATATATATAGCTCATGTATACATTATCTATAAGAGATCCTGTAGACAAAACTGTTGCTTTCATTTTTTGAGACATCTGAATTCACCAGTACAATGCAAACAAACCCAAAAAACACCTTATGGAGAGCTGTGAAAGAGACAATACTCCCTCTGCGCCAACATTTTGCTGAGGAAGAGAAAGCGCGGGCATCGATTATGTAACAATTTCGATGTTTATACGATTTTCTCGCCTATTACGAGCACGAATGTTATGAAACCTGATCTGGTGTGAATTCCGATGTTGCTGACCCGTTACGGTGTCTGGTCGCGAAATCATTAACACAACATAGAGGGGGGATTCTTTACATATGCTGATGCTCTTCCCGTTGGATTAATCCATACATCGCTTGCATGCTGAATAATGTGGAACAGAATAGATCTCGGGCGGAAAATGCGGTTCAAACTTATTGGCGTAATCTCTGTATTCCTTCTTTTGTACACTTTTCATTGCTATCACTGCCCTCCCGACAACCCCAAGGAAGTTTGATGAATATATGTTACGTTAGGTAACCCAACAGCTGTATACCACTGAGCTAGTTAAACCTTGATTCTTCCATGCGACCAAAGACCTACCGTGCTCTGCCCAGTCAAGAGAACTCCAAGCCACAACAACCAACTACCCAAAGCAATAGCCTATTCTTACCACCCCAACCGCGGCCGAACAAGAAACCATCCACCCACACACACCCCCAACACAGAACCCAAGCAAAATACAAAACAAAACACATACCTCTGTACACTAAATTAAAGCCCCGTACATTAGATTTTGAAAAGAACACTTCGATTAATTCCGATGCAGTGTGAGGTAAATACTTCAGGAGGATTGGTAACCCATAGGCTAAGGACCCAATTTAAAATAAAAAAAGAGATGTAATGATTATATAGCCGATTTTAAATTAAATTTCCTGAAAGCACTTGGTAATAAGTTTTATAAATCATTAAATTTAGTTATAATAAATTTAAAATGTAAGATTAAATTCCGCGTAATTTATGCTTTATGTGCTTTCTTTAGAGTATAAACGACACCGCTCAAACCCTTACAAGCACTGCAAAACTCCAGACACTGCCCACTGACTACTAGAACTCGCACTAGCATCAATCAGGCTATCCAATCGTAGAAACGAATAATGAAACATACCACTACTACCACTCTGCAGTCTCACTCCAATGCATTTAACAACCAGTCTCCCCGTAACCAACAAGAATGTAAATAATACATTTTTTTGCTTTGTAAATATAAGACAATACCAACACAACCAACACTACTCAGCGCACACTACTGCACGGAAGGCGGGAACGAACAAGACGAGAAGAACCGCCCCCGGCCGAGAAGGAGGAAAATACAACTAACACGCCACACACCAGAACCGGACACCAAACACCCTCAACCCACTTACCTCGCAATACCCCGGCCAACCGACCACACCTCAACACATCGTCACGAAAGACGTACACCTGCAAACAAGTACGCCTAACTCGCTCATGCCAACTATATAACTCGATTCGAAACTACCGCGCTCACATACTCCACAAAGCAACAAATGAGTAACAACACAAGCACAACCACAGCTGAGCAACGGCGTCCCAGTTAAGCCTCCTGCATTGGAGCTGCATTGTCAGATCCCAACTCTTGCATACATTACATAAATCTCGGCTAAGCCCTAAGATACCTCGTGTAACGCCGTCTCTGCTCGCCTTATCCCCGATCTTGTCATGATGTATATATATATAGCACTTGCCTTGATAATAATAATCATAGTACTGTTATATATATATTAATACTAATAATAATATATATAGTATATAATAGTATATATTATATTAGTTATAATATTATATATATATATATATATATATATGATTATATATAAAATTTATTTATTTTAGAAAAAGAAATCAACTTTTGACTAATTTAATTATGCAAAACAAAACTATTTCAAGGTTATCTCATTTGACAATTCTAACGCTAATGATATCAAATCCAATATCACATCTTTGCTTCAGGAGTTTTCGCCTATTAACATCACTATCACTTGAGAAACATCAAATTTAACAGGAAAGAAGGAAGATGCTCCTCCTATGAGTGGCAAGACCTCGCTTTCTTCCTGAAGATTAATTTAAGCAGCAAAATCAGAATTCAACACTCTCTTAAAGAATGGAATAATTAACCTTTCAAGTTTTCTTGGGTTTCTTCCGCTCCATCTCTGGCCAAAGAAACCCCAGGAACATAGAGGCCTTTACTGATTACATTATTTAAGCCAATAACAAAAAAGATGAGTATCCATTTTCTAACATTCAAGCTTTCACACCGCGGTAGCCAAGCAACAATCTCAGCAAAATAGACCTCAGAGTTGGGTGACATACATGAAATTCCAAACGACGACCTGAGGACATTGAAAAAAACGGAATAACAACTCCTTTTGACCTTCATGAATACGTTTCAATGTCGTCTGAGTTTAAAAATGCTGTACCTACTTTTCAACGAAAAATTGCCTCCATTTATAAACATCCGTAATTTATTTACGTATACAAAAATTTTGCATATAATATTTTAAGAATCTGGACAGTCCCCAAGCTTCTTCAAAAAATTAATAAATCAAATTAATTAACAAATTGAATTTTCAATTCATGTCTCACCTATTCGGATATCATATTTCTCAGATGAATTCTCTTCCTTAAAATAGATCGAAAATTTCAATTACCCTCTTCTCGAAAGCTCAGCAGCTCTTAGAAGATTCTTGGGAATGATCGGATACTACCGACGTTTTATTCTTTAGTTTGCCAGACTCGTCTTTTTATCAGAAAAAGAAAAATGCTCTCCAGAAGATAAATCACTTATTTGGACAACAAAAATGAAGATAATGCCTTTATTAAAATAAAGATACAACTTCCTAATGGCCGAATTGATGTCGTTTCAATTAATTGTCTTAAGCTTAAGCATGTCATTTTCCCTCCGACTCCTCAGATGATTCCACATTCAGTTGGTGATTTACCTTCACAAAAATAAACACTGCATCTACTGAGCAACAATAACAAATTTAATCCAGTACGGCAAGGTCGTTTTAGTGTCTAAAAGGCTTCGCATTATGGGCGTGAAATAGATAGTGACCAAACATTTATATAAAAAAGAATATATAAAAGTGCTATCTTTTAAAAAAAATGAAGCGCTGGTTTAACTTTATTATCCATAATATTAATTTTATGTTTTACTTTATAGATTTCTCTAAATAACTATTATGTGATTTCTATTATAATATAAATATGTATTAATACAAATAATAAAAATACTTATATAGCACTATCTTTTATCGTATTATCTTTCACACATCTTATGCTGAAAATCTTGTGCTACTCAATTATATGTTTTGTGTCACCATTTCCCGAAATAATATATTCTTTTGTTGTAAAATATTCCACAAAGCTCTGCAACGAGATATTTATAGATATAATTTTTACTTAAAAAATTCAATAACTGTGATATTTTGCAACAAAATGTGTTTTTACCAGATTTTATAATTTTTCTTATTTTATTTTACCAATTTTTTTGTGTGGTGTGTGTGAGTGTATTTATCAAATCCAAATATAATATTGGTTTAAATTTTATTCTTTGATTGCTACTTAGTTTCGAGATGGATAGATTAGCCTCCTAAAATGAGGAGACGACTTCACCAGTGAAAAACAAGTTAGTTACTTATGATAATTAAGATTTTCATGTAAAATGAAGTCGCTACGAAGTACAAGATGCAACATTTGTTGAAGTAAAGAAGAAACAAAGATTAACCAAAGTTACTCAACAACTCTCTAATCATATGTGTGTGTGTGATGTTTAGCAAATATTCTAAGAAATGAGTGTATGTAAATGTTATGTGTTTTAAACAGAGGCTTATGCACTCATATTCAGTTATCTTTGGTGACACTGATATTAAAGGACTGAACTTGTAATCTTTGAATTACCAATTACACTTATTGTACTTGGAATATTAAATTATTCAACATGACTGTTTTCTTCTCTCGAAAGATTATTACACATAGTTAATGGAAGCATTGCTTTAAGTCTAAAGGAAATGAAGATGCATATTCGAGATATATATATATATATATATATATATATATTAATATATATATATATATATATATATACTTATAATATATAGTATAATATATATATATATATATATATATATTGCTCGAAAGCGTAAATTGCCAAAACACTTTTGACTTTGGCTTCATTCTTGTGTGTCATACATAATTAAGCAAAACCCATATTTTTCAGGTGTGAAGTGTTTTTACTAAATTTAATGCGGTGTACTTGTACTTTTTATCAAATAGAAAATGGTGTTCATTATACAACACCTACAAATCAAATCATTCTGCGCTAGGTACCAAAAATCATTTAAGAAAGTGGAGCAAAATTTCGGCCAACGGAAAGTTTTTAATAATGAGCAATATTTGCACCTACGAGAGGAAGTAGTTCTCTAAGAAATGATTACAATGGTCATTAGCTATGAAAGAGATTGATCTTTTTGTTTGCTAGTTCAGCACTGTGAATGTCAAGACGGGGAGAAAGGTTCTATTGTGGACTGGTGATACAAGTTTCTTTGATTGACAATATTTTAAGAAATGGCGTCAAACAATGTTGTGAAGAAACAATAAAGTTACCTAAGTGGTTTTTGTTGATTCTAATATTATATAAAAACACCACACTGAGTATTTGTTAACAGCCTCAAGTTGCGGGAAGAGGGAATAAGGAAAAATTTCCAAAATTGGAATCATGGTTCTTGACG